>CBVK0103924742.1:0-14716 GCA_900067695.1 Picea abies
AATTCACTTGAGACCTCTATGTTCTTGTCTGTTACTTGCAGCAAATCATGTAAATCAAAGAGATTTGCATAGAAACCTAGCATCCTTGCAGATGAGAATAAGCAACCCTATAAAACATAAATTCACTTGAGACCTCTATGTTCTTGTCTGTTACTTGCAGCAAATCATGCAAATGTATCTAAGTGAGGCATAGGTACCTGAAGAGGCATTTTGCGTTTCAAGTAGCACGAAAAATCATTAATCAGAAATTCCTCGCTTGGAAGTGAAAATAGCTTCTGGAATGTTGAGTTTGTCTGAGGTGAGCGCCGGGCAATCTGCATACAATTCATTCTCATTCTCATGATGTCCAGACTAATAAAGGAGCAATCCAGTGAGCTATACTGTATGCCAAGGAAAAGACAGGTATCTACATGAGATTTTATTGTAGAAAAATGAATACCTTTTTTCCAACTTCCTTTTCCATCTTTGTTATGTACTGAGTAACCACATCAGGACCCTTTGTATTTCTCAGAAATATCCTAAGGTGCAGTTTTGATTGGCAGGCTTGTGCCAATCTTCCCTGAAGTGGTATCCACAAATCGGCCAGTTCCTCTGAATTAAATTTCAAAAAATTGATCTCTGTATACCCTAGAGATGTAGCTTCAGCAAAAGGTCCTTCAAAGTCGAAGACTTCTACATCCATCACAGATGGAGGCTCTTCTGTCGCATCATATTCGAATATTTCTGCAGGATTTTGTGGAGATTGAAAGTCAGAATGGAAATCATGAACAGAAGCATGGAGAAGCACAGAATCTCAAGCACAAAATATTTAAATATCTGGACAATTTTCTGGCTTTTTACCATGCCATTGAGGATCCAGTGTCTGCAGTTTGATTGAACTTGTTCGGGGTTTCCCATTACAAGTAAATACCACGTATGGATCTGAATAACCAGTAGCATCTACAGCAGAGAAATTCTTTCCTTCAATTAGGGCTACTGTCAGTAGCCATCCATCTCCCTGTGCTTTAATTCCATGATCACCAGCTGTAATCAAGCCATGAATAAGTTTAGGAAACCAAAATCTTTTCTAACAATTGCCAATCTTACTTTTCTCTAAATAAGAGCTCTAGAAACTGAAACGGCTCAGAGCACAAATGCCATATTGTCTTACCCTTTTGGAACCGTGCATGCATGAAGTGTGAGATCATCTTCAAAATACGTTCCACTTGGAGAACAAGCAACCCACATGTTATAACTTCTCCGAAAGAATCAGGTAAATCTAGCCCACCAAATTCCAAGCCCTGCATCACGCTGGGACTGGCCAGGAAGATGTGCAAGAGGAGATATGCCACAGAAAATAATGTAGATACCAAGGTAAAGACCCCAATGTAACTAACAATAAGCTTCCAATCCGACTGGGGATCCATCTGCAAATCTAATCCTGGCTGTTCTTGCTCAGAGGCCAAGGATGCCACATCCAGTGGTGTAGCATACTGAGAAAGCAACTTGGAAAACTGTTGGTAGCTGTCCTTCAGTCCTTGTCTCGCCCCACCTTCAATCATGCCTTTCATCATTGTACTCTGAAGAAAATTTATTCTCCAGGAAATAGAAAGATGGGAGGATTCCTCTTCAGTTGGTAATTCTGGCCCTGGTGTGATGCAGTAAAGCAATTCAACCCTAAATGAACTTCCATATGGAACATCTGGTGTACTTACACTTGCTGATACTGCAAAAACCTTCCCATCTGCTATGAGATAAGTTTGTTCTTCTGTAGCTTTGACAGCCTTCACCAATTTAGTTGCAGCTTTGGTATATGTGACCACTCTTCTCATGGGTTCCCCCCCTGCTTTTCTCCAAGGTCCTTCGACAAGGTTAGTTGTCGCCTCTACTAGTGTTAATTCACGCTTGAACTCACTGTTGGGCCGAAAGAGAATGGCATTTAAATTTCTAGTACTAGTAGCATAGATCTGGTCTAAAAGAATTCCTCCTGGCAGAGGGCTAGGAATTTCCTGTTCGCCTGATTCTGTATTATCAAAACCTTCTTCAAAAAACCCATCTGACTGTTCTTCCTCTGAATTCTCTTCACAATCATGGTAATTTTCCGACGATTCTGACTCAGTCTTTTCAATCTGGTTGGTAGTTTCTGCATTTTTGTTTGTGAACATTGCAAGGAATCTGCCTGCAAGGGATGGGGTGTTCATTTTATCTTCGTGTACAGATGATACTTCTTCTGACACTCCAGATCCAAAGGAGGACAGTGAACTGTTGGAAATTCTTTCCGGTGTTTCTATCGGTTCCGTTAATTCCCTTGAACTAAGGCTTTCTGTAATAACATATCTGGGCAACCCAGCCTCTTGATGAAGAAATCTATTGTAATTCTCTCTACCATATAGAGATACGGTGAGAAGAATCTCCCCTGCAATTGCACACATCAGACTGTTAGTTTTTAGGTTCTGGTAACAAAGTGTCTGGCTAGGCAATCGAGTGCATTCTTGAGTCTGCCCCCTTACAATCAACTCTAATCCAAACTAAAAGAGACAAATTAGGGGGCAGAGAAGAATAGATTCAAAAATGCCCTTCAAGTTCGGGAGTCAAATCAAATCATGGGTGGATGGTAACCTCAGACAAATTGTTGCAAGTGCAAATTATCTTAGATTATCTTAATTTTTTTCATAAAGGGTTATGGAAAGCACGAACTAGAATTCCTTGAAATTCTACCATCTCTAATTCAGTAGCCTATCAATCGAATTGCGGCAAGAATGTGCCAGTTTTTATATAAAACACAGAGGAACGAAAGCAAGGATGTATACAACTAAAGCATGTTGCCAAACCTAGGGATGCCCAGTAAGCTCCGCCAGTTAAATTGCTGCAAAAATACCTAAAAATAGAATGTGACAAAATCTGGGTGTTAAGGGCTAAGAACCACTCAAAAAACCAGGACTTACCACATAGTTTGCCCTTGAACTTGCTGCCTCGGGGTTGCAGGGGGAACCAAGTGAGCGGCATGGTGTGTTTCTCAGAATCGAGCACCTTGGAAACAGGCACCTTTGTCTGCCCTAGAAAATCATCAACTAAGAACCTATCCTCGTCCCACACTGAAATAAGCAATTCCTCGCTGAGATCATCAACTTTGAAGGTGAATTCCTCGTTCCATGAGGGACTGAGAGTCTTCTTTATCACTCTAGTACGGGCTTTTGATTTCCCTAGCTGTAACCTCACATAGGGATCGCTCAATCCATTGGAGTCCTTGGCCGGCAACCCCCTGGATTCCTGGACATACACGTATAGCTTCATCTCTCAATCCTCAAATACGAATCCTTTTCTTCCTCTGGACAAAGCTTCCGATTATCAAAATACAGCTCAAGTCAATGTGGTCCTCAACCAAAGCAAAGGACCAGACGTGCACTACTCTAGTGATCAAACCTGATGCTTCTGGGGCTTGATGAAGCTTATCCTGGATCCTAAATCTTGATGAAAAATCAAGAACCTACTGATGCCCAAATCAAACTACAGTGCAAGCTGGATGTTTTTGAGCCTTGGTTTCTCTCCCTGCATCATGAATCCTGGAAGATGTTGTACAAACATCGACTCCCCAAATTGATATACAGCCTAAAGATGACAATTTTGACACGAAAAACAATATCCAGATCACAAACCCAGCTGAAAATCACAGAAACGTTACAACACTGGTTCGATCAAAAACAAAGGCGCAAATCAGGGCAAGGCATTGCAGAGAGGCAGATGAAAAGGAAAATGAAACAATTAATTGAAACCAAAAGGTCTTTTATGGTCCGGAGCAGGAAGAGGGATTGAGGTTTTGCAAATCCAGGAAAACGCGGTGCGGATAATGGTGTGTTTTCTTGTGATTTGATACGAATACTGGGCAGTCAACCCAGATTGGTAGGGAGGGAAAGTGGGTGTCCACCCTATGCCGGCCGTCCGATGAAACTTACCATAACTCAGCTAAAACTAGTCCAATACAACCATTCAACCCATATTTATCCAAGGTAAACGGCCTACTTTGAATGTATTTACTGACTCACCTAGATGAGCGAAAGAAAATTCAGATGCAGAGTGAGGTGAGGTGGTGGATTGAAAAGTCCATGAACACCAAATTTGTTCCCAGACGTCTTCCATAAAATTCTATTCAATCTATAAGTTTAAGCCTTGACATCAACATCTCTACATATACGCAGAGTTGTTTGTCTCAACCTTGATGCGCCATGGTCACAAACATTGGATTCCATTTGGAGCTCTGTTGGGCCTTTTTCGGTTATTATAGTTCAAACTCACCAATTACTAATATTAAGTAAATAAATATCAATACTAAATAAATAAGAAAAAATAATTTCTATTACATTATTATAGGGATTTTAACAAAATAAGTGGTAGAAGGGAAAAGGGATTGGTATTTTCAGTCTAAAATCTGACCACAATCATTCTGTAAATATCAAAGATTTATATTATACAATTTTATTGAAATAAAGATTTTTAAACCAGAATCATTTTGTAAATATCAAAGATTTATATTACAATCATTTTGTAAATATCAAAGATTTATATTACAATCATTTTGTAAATATCAAAGATTTATATTACAATCATTTTGTAAATATCAAAAATTTATGTTATATTAACTATATTAGAAAATTTTAAATCTATTTTTACATTAAAAACTACAATTTTATACATTTTAAATTACAATTTTAATCAAGATTATTTAACCAAATTCTAATAATAATTAAAAAAAATCAAAACCCTAAATATATATTTTCTTTATAACATGCTTCCAACACATCATCTTATAAAAACATGATAATAACAACATTATATTGCTTTTGAGATCATATTCAGACATTTGACATTGAGGAAGTTCAAACAGAAACTTTGACTTTGTCAATGTTTATGGTAAAAAAAAAACTATAATATTCTCATAAAGTTGACATCCTTAATGTGCAAGTTCAAACGAAACTTTGACTTTATCAATGTTTATGGTAAATCAAAAAACTATAATATTCTCATAAAGTGATGTGGTCAAACCCAAAACTAAATTTTAATGATAAAACTATATAAATTTTAATGATAGAGTATAGAAATGGACACTCTAACTATAATTTTAATTTTAATCTGTAAGTGTTATATTTTTTCATCTTAGTTTAAATGTTTTTGGTTTTTTTTTCAGGAATATTATCAGTTTAATATTGCTCGAAATTAGGTGAAAAAATGTTGAATCTGTAGATTTAAATGGTTAAGTCTATAAAATCCAAGTGCCCAAGAATTTTTTAACAGGCTGAATCTATTTATGCATTCAGAAATACAATTTAAACAACAAAAATTTGAGATTTAACCTAAATTTATATCGCCTTTTAAACAACACATTTTTTTAACCATAAGAATCTGGAATCATTCGATAAAAAGTAAACAAAAATAAACACTATAACTAACCTTGATCATCTGTTCAGTGCCTGTGATAAAAATAAAAATGGCTCTCTGAAATAGTGATATATTATTACACAGTTCTGGGACATTGTATCTACACAGAGTGGCTACTGTTTTCCATTGTATGGGATGCAGGGGAAGTAAAACAGATGAGGAAGTTCTTTTTCAATGTTGGAAAATTATGATGGATTTGAAAAGTAGAGGGAAGGTTTTAGCTTGGGTACTTCGATTGGAGCTTTGTATTTATATTTAACTCTCGGGGAAGCATTTCTGATTTAAGATAAATATAATCCCCTAATTAGTTGTCAAATATTAACCATGCGATTGCACTTATAAAATCATAAATGTTCCTAACCATTTGCTTCAAATATCCATGAACTTCCTTTTTAATTAAAGGTCCTTTTCGTGAGTTCCTAAAAGTTCCTTCTCAAATATCCCCAAATTGTTAGCCAGATTTGATTTGACTGGGCACCCCCAAACTGTTAGCAAGATTTGATTTGACTTGGCATAGAGAGGGGAAAAGAAAAATTAGTGGCCATATTTTATTTGATTTGATTTGACGTGGCATAGAGAAATAGTTAAAATTACAATGATATAGATTAACTAACAAAATTAACAAAATTATAAGAAGTTATATTTTTATTATTATTTGTTTGGGACAATCAATTTTTGTTTGGGGTTTTTTGTCTGACAAACAAAGGGTTTCATACACTAATTTGGTTATATTTGTGACCTTAAAATTAGATTATATTATTTATATTATTATATTTACAATTCAATCCAACGATGTGGAGGAGTGGAGCAAATAAACAATGTTGGAAAATGTGGAAAATACACAAAATGAAGGGAAATTTGCTCCTACATGCATGTTTAGTATTAGAGGTTAATTTATTACTTTATTGTTCAACACAATTATGTGGTATGGTGAATTGGGTTTAGTTCAAGTGATTAGGAGGAATGATTGTTATCTTCCCCACCTAGATTCAATTCTTTAAAGCTTAACGAATATATTGTTGTAATGAAAAAAAACACAATTGCTATTTTCTCAACTTACTAGAATAAAATCAATCTTTAAAATATATCACTTAAAAAATACAAGTATTAAAACATATTAAAAAAAAATTGTCAATTACAATAAACTTCCACTAATTTATTGGTTGAACCTGGATCAATGGTTTGAGTTTTCTTTCTTCCAAATGTGCTATTAAAAGAAATCAGCTTTTCCCTTGCCTTTTTGAAAAGGGTGGTGTAATGAATGGTGAAAGGTCTTTCATTTTAAAAACAAGGAAAAGATTGTGTTTGAATGGTAAGATCAGAGGAGCATAATCAAAACATGATGTGAAAAAGGAGGAGCAGAAGGAAGAAGAACCATAACCTTTGGATCAAAATCAATGATTTAAAGGTTTAGTTTAGCTTCCAATATTAACTATGCACATTCTTTTAATTGCTTTTAGTAAAGAATTTATGGAGAATAAGCTAAATATAAAATATTCAGCTTGTCATTTCACTTTCACAATATTATATGTTTCCCAATGCTGGTCATTTCACCTTCACAATATTATATGTTTCCAAATCAAATCTTAAGATGGAGCTTATGATGTCTCTAAAACTTTGTTTTAATTTATATTTAGTCATGTATGTTACTTGATAATTGCATCACTGATCACAAAAAAAAATTGTTTTAATTTATATTTAGTCATGTATGTTACTTGATAATTGCATTACTGATCACAATTTTTTTTGAAAGGTTACGAGCTTGTACACAAGTTGTCTGATAAAATTGATTAAATAAATAAATTGTATTTTAGAAATATTTTTACCAATATAAAACTTAAAACTTCTTATTAGAATAGAGATCATTATATTCCATATTGGTTTTAAAGATTGATTTGTTGTAATATGTGACCATATATAGATTGATATATCATTATTCTTATATTAATAGGATGTTCATAAAAAAAAATTTACTATCTTATTAATATAATAATTGATTTGTTGTAGGTTGAGTATACTTATTTGTTTAGTTTTTTATGTAGTTAAAAAAATTAAAAATTAAAAATTGTTTTTACGACAATTTATATTAAATTTCCAAAATTTATATAATTACTAAAAAGGAAAACTATGTTAATGTTAATGAACATAAAGATTCAATACCTTTTAGAAATTTGACTTACTTGACATGGAGGAATGTCCTTGATCATGTGATGTAAAGGGTGGGCCTTACACTTCCAATGTGATGTGAAGCATATTTGAATTATTTTGTCTAAACAAAGTTATTTGCTTATTTGACTAGATATGGTCGGGATGGAGTTAGATAGATTTTCCACTTAGCTCTCTAATAAGTTGGTTGTGTTGAGAAATCCCATGATTTAAATGTTAATTGGTTTAATTGATTGATTGTGTAGGGTAGGATCTATCAAATCATTATGTTATTGTTGCATCAATTACAATTCATCATTAAGATTAAATATGTGTGGTGACCTTCCAACTATTAACAATGACACCTTGGCTAAGCATCTTCAAACTTGGCTCCCCATTTAATGGGATAACTAAATATATCGCTTTAATGGTTTTTTATGGTTAAGATGCTTATTCTTATTTATGATTGAGTACATGTTCCTACATCAATTTAGGATTTTGTTTGTGATGACCTTTTCATATAAGAAGTTTAATGTGAAATTGTGTTTGATCTTAACATTAGAGATTGGATTTGCAATTCTATTCCAATTGAGTTGACATTTGATCTACAATTTTATTCCATTTTAATTAATGCATGTAACACAATGTGACATATCTCTTCCACCAAAGTTGTAGAGCATACTAGTAGAATGTGTGATGTAATGATATCTAGTGGCTACATTTATGGTGTATGATCTTAGGAACACTATTGATTGGGCATTGTTGGAACTAGGGTTCCAACTGCATTCAAGAAAGGACTATATTATGTAAACCACATAAAATACTCAAGACATATATTTGGGAAGGTTAACCACCCACGTTCTATTCCTTATTCATGAGTATATGTAGGCTAGGGTGGTTTCAATCTCCATCACCTAATCATTCACTTTATCATGTGCTTTATCACTTTACATATACATGTATGTATGCACTATTCTAATGTTTAATGTCTTGTTACAATATATAGTGACATATGTATAATATAGGCCTCTAAGGCTTCCAACATCTCCCCCAATCTCAATGTATCGCTTTGTTTTGAAGCAACTATGCAACAATATCCTAGGTCTCTTCTCTTGTCAAAATATCCTCATTGTGTATCAACCGTGCATATCAAACTCCATAGGTATATCAACCACAATAGTTGTCAGTTGTATAGGAAGAAACATGTTTACAAGGTTTACTATGACTTGCTACTCTTTGGTCTTTGTTTCCTGTCCATTATGTGCCTTTGATGCAGTCAATGACTCCCCAACACATGTCTTAAAACCTCACAACAATGGAGTCTCCATGCTCCATTATTACACCCTTTTCTCATGGTGCCTTTGATGGGCCAATGGTCTATAGTGGGATCTAGCTTAGTCACTACATAACAAAATAAACCTTCTATTAATACACTCTATCTATTTAATTGATGTCTATGGTCACAACCCAGGTGACTATGTTCTACAATTCATATATGAAGGGTTCAATCATTTCATTTGTTTTTGTGACACCATATTTCCATTATGTTTTTTGTGTGTGTGTCATCTAATATCTCTTTCTTGAATGCTTCCTTCTCTTGTCATTGTAGTGAGAATCTCAAAATCAATTATCTCTATAATTATATGTTCCGGTCATAATGCTCAATGAATCATGTTGCGATAATTCTCAACCAATTGCTCAAGTCCAATGTTGCAATACCTATAATCAAGTGTCAAATTGAATTCTCAATGTCTATGTTGTTGTGAGCACTCTTGGAACAATTGATAATTCATGGAGTCCTCGGCTGTGATATTTCCTGGCCAATTAGGTGCACTAGAGCCCTGAAGGGAAGTGGGGAGACCCGAGGGACTACATGGTAGAGAAGGGGTATCATATTCCTTGTGTTGTGCAGGTTGAGGGGAAAGAGAGTTGGTGGATTATAATTGTTGTTGGAGTAGAACTTGGGTTTTGGGATGCTAAATGTGGAGAGTGGATAGCCAAGAGGGCCATACCTCCTTGTGGAGTCATAGCCTCAGCTCGGGGGTGGCTTACTATTGAGATTTGGAACAACAAGCCTATGGATGGGAGGAATGCAGTCAGTTTGTCCATCTGTTAGAGATAAGATTTTGCTATGTTTTAATGATGTTAATTCCAATCTGTATATGTTTTAATTTGAATGTTGTGCTTGTTGCGCGTTGAGATGGTTGCATTCCCATTTTTATAAATGTTTTTAATTGCATGAGTAATTTAACATGCTACATGTTAATAGTTTTATTGTGTCAAAACATAAATTTTAAATGGGTCAATGGCGTCGATCTGCAAGTTGCAAAGTTAAATTTGGCCTAGAAGGTCAAATTGTGTGTTTTCATGGTGACCAAGGAGTTAGTAAAATCAATGGCCCATATCGCATTTGACTTGGCGATCAACGGTCAAGATTCATTTTGGATCGGTCAAATTTTTATGTTCACTAAAGAAAATTTTGGAAAGATTATTAAAACTTTCAAAAAATTATAATTTTGGGAAATTTTGAAAATTTTGTATAGATGATGACGTGGATCGTACCCGTGACATAGAATGACAAGGGCCACAGTGGCAGCTCGATGGTGGAAAAAGGCATGGATTATGGAATATAATTGTATAGGTCAATGACTAAGATCATGTTTGGTTTTGAGATTGATGACCCAGATTCATCCTAGACATGGTAAAAAATTTCTAAGTTTTCGAAGTTCGATGATTTTCGACAAAGTTCGAATGAAATTCTAAGTTTTCGAAGTTCGATGATTTTCGACAAAGTTCGAATGAAATTTAGAAATAAATATCCAATCGTCAATGGAGAAAAGTAGAAGAATTTTTTTTATTGCAGATCGATGGTCAAGATTCATCTTTGGAGTTTAGTGAAGTTTAGCAGATCGAAAGTCAAGATTCATCTTTGGAGTTTGGGGAAGTTTAGCAGATCAATGGTCGAGATTCATCTTCGAAGGTTGGCAAAGTTTGGCAGATCGACGGTAGAGGTTCATATTCAAAGGTTGGTGAAGTTTAGCAAATTGATGGTTGAGATTCACCTTCGGGGTTTGGCGAAGTTTAGTAGATCGACAGTTGAGATCCATCTACAAATTCAAAAAAGTTAGACAAGGGTTGGAGAATCAACGGATGAGATCTCTTTTGATCTTGAGATCAACAGTCCAAATCCATCATGGGGTTGGTCGGAAAAATTTTAAGTCAACATGTTCGGCAATGTGAATGGAATTACGCCAATCGTCGATGGAGCTTTATGGAGTTCAACAAAATGGAAACAAAATGTAGTTCAAAGGAAATAGTCGATCATCGATGGAGTGATCAGGGTTCGGAAAAATTATGCAAAGTATGACATTTTTGAAAATTGTGAATACTGAGGAATATTTTGATCGCCAATGCGAAGGAATTCTCCCATCACCGATGGATTTTTCAAGGTTCAGTGAAATCCTATGAATAAGAGACATTTTTGTATATCGTCGATGGAAGGAATAAGTTATCACCAATGAAGGTAAAGGAGGAGGATAACATGGTTGAATTAGGGGATGACACATGGACATCAATGGCTACATACCATACCATGTTAGCCAGATTACCACATCAGCAAAAATAGCCAAGTTACAAAAAAAGTCTGGAGCTAAAAAAACTTGTTTTGGACATAACTTTAATGTTTCAACTTAAAATCAAATTAAATTTAAGGGATATGTCCACAATGACGAGGGATACAAAAGTGTTAGTGAGGGCCATGGGCCAATTCTACTT
Organism: Picea abies; assembly: GCA_900067695.1. NCBI lineage: Eukaryota > Viridiplantae > Streptophyta > Pinopsida > Pinales > Pinaceae > Picea > Picea abies. The sequence continues at coordinate 11,332 of CBVK0103924742.1, forward strand.
CAATTTTTCTAAAAAATGCAAATTAGTAGTTTTTAAAGACTTGGGTCGTGCTCAGTAACCGAGACCCAAATTAAGGTGAAATTTTTATAGATAAAAAAGAAAACATGAATATACCCATTTGGGTTTTTAGAAAAAAATTGAAGGAGTTGAAGTGGATATGCCCAAACAACACAAAATCCATTATTTTCGGGCTCTTTTTAAGGATTTTTGAAATCTTCAAAGGAGGAAAAGGGACCCTAGATCACTAATCTAGAAAAATTTCAATTGACATTTTGCCTACACATCAATTTGAACATTTTGTCTTGAGAAAGTTTTTCCCAGTTTTGATTTGTTTGGGAGATAACCAATTTTTTCTAAAAATTATAAGTTTGGAGAAAATGAAAGGTTCAAATTCGTCAATTCCAAATTTATACAGAATTTGAGTGGAGAATTTGTTTCTAAATCCAAAAGTTGTTGTGTGTTCAAAACCATAAATTATATTTGTGCTCAATACAATATTTTTTCTAGTTCTAAACAAATGTATTTCTACAGGTTGTAGAAGATGGCCTTTCAAATTTATTGTACCAATGAAACAAGTGCAAAAAGGGGGTGAAACTGTTGATTTCATAGAGCCATAACTTCCAGCTCAGATATCATAATAAGGTATAATTACAGCCTTTGGAAAGGTAATCCAGAGGAAAACATAACAAAAGGATTTAGTTCTATGATGGATTATCTATTCATTTTATAGAGCTACAGGAAAAAAGGGAAATTTGACTCTGTAAACCATGCAATTGTTGAATGTGAAAATTTTCTAAACAATGTCAATTTTGGAAAAACATTTTCAGATGTTAGAGGTAATTTCCAAAGGTGAGTATTGGGCCAAAAAGAGTGTTGATTCTCATGATGACATATGTGCAAAGGTGTGAGGAACATTTGGAAGTGCAACATACTGGTAATGGAAAAAAGGGGCTAAACTTCAATAAAAAGGTATCGTTGATGAGTAAGGGAACACCCAAGCAGAGAGTGTTCTGTCAAGGTATTGCTAACAAGAATATCAAGTCATATAAATGCAGGTTTTGTGGGTCTATTGCGGATTATAATTCCAGGGTCCAATGGACATGGAAGTAGGGCAGAGCTTGTAGAGTTAGTTGAGGCAATAAAGAGCTTACATAGGGAAGTATAGAGATATAGGGTAGGTAATGAAAAGTTGGTAAAGGGCTTAGGGAGAGAAGAATCAATTTAGTATTCAAATGCTAGAGAGTTTGAATGACTTACAAAGACATAGAAACATGTATTCTCACATGATACACGAAGCCAACAGGTGAAGAATGTCATTAATGGGAACAAAAAAGCAAGGTTAGACTTCATAGCCATGAAGGTAGAAATGTAATGATGAATGAAGAGCTTGTCGCAAAAGAAAAACAAGGAACTCAGAGATGATGAGTGGCTCATGGGATGGGTGAGTCATCTCTGAGGGAAGGCATAGGAATGCCTGAAAAATAATCCATGGCCGGGAATTATCCTCTTTTGTCTAAAAGTATTCAGAGTAAGAAAGCCACTTATGTTATTAGAGTGCATAATGGAAGAAGGGTACAGGTACAAAGAATTCAAGGGACAGTGTAATAAAGGTTATTCACTTAAAAGTGCCAATGGAGAAATGTATCATTCCATTGGGAGCAATTTGGTATTTGAGTGGATAAGTAGGGTTTCACAATTAATTGTTTAATGAAGTGAAGAAAAGTACCTTAAAATTAAGAAAATTCAATGGATAACTAGATGTAATGGAAAGGGATGTCACCATGATAATGGTTAAGCTAATTCAATAATATTGCAGTATCAAGATGATGGAAAGATGTAAAGTACATCATCCCAAGATGTTGGAATGTTCCGGCAAGGTAAATTTAGGACATAATTTCCTAAGTGGAAGCAACTACCAATAGGACAGATTGGCTAGAAGTTGTTGATTAAGAAGAAATAGGGCAGACAAGATCTAAAGGAATTCAAGGACAACCATCTACAACACACACACAAAAATCTAAAATAAATATGCATTGGAGAGCATACTAGAAGTGTTGCATAATCCATATAGAAAAGATATAATGCATTTTCACTAGTAGGCATGTTGAGAATGTATGCTTGGTGCATATAGAAATGCATTAGTGCATGTGAGGATGTTTGGACATGCATATGGAATGTTGGTGTACTAAGAGTAGTCCGTTGTTATATATGAAATAATGATGTTATGATATCTGAATGTTGCTAATGATGGATTATTTGTCCGAGAAAAAGGTTTATAGCATGATCTAAGGTGATGGTGATGTTGTTTCATATGAAAACCATGAGGATGATAGAATGTTGATCAAGAGATTGGTGAAGAGAGTCTGTGAGCTACTACAAAATACCAGCTCAGGTAGCATCAAGTAATTTGATAACAACCATGCAACTATGCAATTGGGTTGCTTATAATGCGTAAATGTTGAAGGGAATTGAGGTAAGGATTCCTTTAGTCAAAAAATTCAATATTTGAATTAATATTTGAACTATAAGCATGAAATTCCATTGAGTGTGGTAAAGATAGAAGGCATTGAGTATACAAATATTGTTTAATGCTTGAATGCAATTACATGAAATTTAATTGCATATTATTTTATCATTGGTTATGAGATTGTAACCAGGTCGAGTCAGGAGACATACTCCTGCTATATCAATGAATGCCAATAGAGTTAACCATGTGTTAGGCAATATTGTGGTTGGATATGGAAAGGCTATAGCACCATGCAAGTGCTTAATGATCTTCCCTTGTATAATTGATGTTTGGAATGCAACCTCTTTGTTGACACTGAAGATCACTAAGGGATTATATTTCTAGTGTTGTGTATGGGTCGAAGAGAAAGGTATCCAAATGGTCGAGCAAGTAAATGGGGAAGAGTTTAGATGATTTGTTGAGGTGATTAGTTAGGACTTCCAACTCACCATGGTGGAATACATGACATAGAGATGTGGTATTCTGGTGTAATATCCCTCTACCGAACCCAATTGTAAATGTAATATAAATATACTTAAGTTGGTGAGTTGGTTTGATCTCATTTGATAATGCACATCATGTGGCATAGTGTGCACATGAATTGCATAATAAAATGATGTAATATGCACATCGCAAGATACTGCACGCAATAACTAAAGAACTCACAACCTTGAGGTCAGCGGATATCGTGCGCAGTAACTAAAGAACGCACAACCTTGAGGTCAGCGGATACTGTGCGTAGTAACTAAAGTGCATGCAATATTAAGGTCAACGAACCTTTATGTATATGATATGTATTATAGGCTGGTGAGCCAGTGTTATAAGCCAGAATTCTTATGTTTTGGTATTAGGCTGGAACGCCTAGATGTCAAGGGCCAA
>CBVK0103924743.1:0-13346 GCA_900067695.1 Picea abies
TATGTTCTGCAGTATGGGAACGAAAGTGTTCCCTAGAGTAGCATGGCCCAACCTGAAGGTTGGGAATGTTACCGGCTAGATTCAGAGCATGAGTGGTTGATCTGGAATGGTGTACCCTGGCCTGGGGTTGGCCGGGGGAACGTACAGGGGACACAGACAAGATTCCTATATTCCAAAGACAACATACATCCACGTATGTACATCATTTTTCAAAGAGCCACAATCATGCATAGAAAATATCACACATATCAGTCTCCAAATTCTCAGAATGAAAACTAGATCACCTTGACTACCAAGGGTTGATGCCTAAGGTCATGAGCAAGATTAAGGTCAAGAAAAATGGGGCATTAGGGATGACAGGTGTGGAGGGGCCATACTTAATCTCGAAGGACAAAAGGAGGTAGGTTGTAGCATTTGATTGGGGGTTTAAACAAGCTACATAGAATGATAGAGGCATCCACATCATTCAAAGGACTCCAAATTCTAAGTTCAAGATCCATATTAGAATCCGTTATCATCAAGGTCTCTACTTTCATTATTAGACCCCTAAACTATTGTGGGGACCTTTCCTCACCTAATGTATCCCCCACCATTCAACAAACTCAATATTTATTGCAATGATTTCATAACATCTCTTATTTTCCATGTAAAACACTATAATAACTCAAAGGTTTGCATAATGGAAAATGTGTGGGTCTTGCTAGTTAAAGGAGAATTTCCCCTTTATGGACAGGAATGGGGTTAAGGCTCTCTATATTTACACCATAAAGAGCTCCCCAAGCTTAAAATTCAAGAAAGAAAAATTAAGATAAAGTCTTGGAGGATCATCCCCCCTTTGTTCATCATTTCAAAACACTCCCAAAGGGACATGGGCTTAACTCCCCCTTTTGTACCTAGTTCACCCTCTTTACTCCTTGTGTGATGGCATCTCAACCAACCAACTCTATATCCTCTCGTACTTTTACAGGGAAGTACTAGTGTGCTAAACCAAATTTACCCCTATCACCTCGGGTATCTATAGAGTTAATGCAATTTGATATATAGGATATTTCCCCTTGGGTTTTTCCATTCACTTGTCTTCCATGTTGCTCCTATAGTTATTAGGATTTGTTAGTGATCTATTGGTGGTTTTGTGGTTTTTTGGTGTAGTTGTATACTTTCAATCTAGAGGCAGTGAAGCATATCATGAGCTTGCTAAGGAGGAACACGAGTCTCATTCTTTTACGAGTATACATCACATGAAATTCCTAGAGTTGGAAACCTCCCTCAATGCCTTGAAGGACGTCCTAGTTTGCCTCTCTAGCTTCATCATATTCCCACCTCAATCCTTACTCACTATAGATTTTTGCCAATGTGCCCACTCTGGATATTCTTTTGAAGAAAACAATTCATCTATGTAGGTGGAATTTTTGGTGAGTGTCCACCTTGGGCTTTGAATCTTTAATCATTTTTTGTGTTTTTCCACCTGTATATTTCTATTAGGACAATATGTTAAGCAATATATCTGCAAGATTTTAAGTAGGTGGATCTAGATATGTATACTTAGTGGTTTTATGGATCTTTTGAATTTTTTTTAATGAACTTAGGGATTCCTTTTCTAAATTTTGTAATGACTCTTTTATAGGTTTAGTGGAAACAATTTTTCATTATTACAGTAGTCATTATGTTGAAAAATAAATTAAAGTCGATAATTATCTCAAATATTTCTCTTGTGATTGCACCTCTACTATCATTGATATTTATTTCCTAACCATTAGCCTCATCTTTCGATAAGTTCACTTTTTATTAAAGTTGATTTAAATAAATCTCGAATATCTTCTTATAATACATCATTCTTGTTGCATATCACTAACTAAAGGTAATAACCCATGTTTCAACCCTATAATATAGTAGATAAAAACATGTAGCCAACTAGAGGGGATGTTGTTGGTTGGAGAAGACATGTACTAATTTTTAAGGGATAATCTATGGTTGTAGAGTGAACCAAGAGGTTGGGAAGATTGAAAACTCAATACCCACTTGTCACTAATTTTTAAGGGATAATCTATGGTTGTAGAGTGAACCAAGAGGTTGGGAAGATTGAAAACTCAATACCCACTTGTCCGGATTGACTACTCATTGCAAATGAGTCAAGGTCTCCCAATTCCAGGTATTCCTAGAGAGAAATCGATAACTCGAACTCTTCGGTCCTACATTAAAGCATTGGAGGAAATGTATATTAGATAAGGGAGATCATTGGCTTATGTGGTGGATAGTTGAGAAGAAGAGGTTTGTCACTGATTGAAGGTTGGTCGAGATGCCTATAAGAGTTTACATTAGAGGCACCATGGTAGATGTCTAGTTCTCACCGTTTCTTGAGTATTAATGGTTGGATTGAGTGGGAAACATTGCCCAATGGTTATTCTTCACCCGTGTGATGTCACATCTTGTCTTAGGGATGGAATCTATAATAGGTGCAAAAGGTTGGGTGGTGAATCTCTACTTTGCAACTATTATGGTGGACACATTCATGAGAAAGATAAGTGCTCATCTATGTTTTGTTTTTTGTCATTTAATTTCTTTGAAATCAATTTCTTATGTGATTTCTATTAAAGGAAAAAACTCAAAAGGAAGCAAATGTTGTTAATAAGCATGGATGTGAATCTAAGTTGGATCTTTATTTTTGTTCATGCAATGCATTGCTCTACCTTTGATGTTTCATCTGAAGCATGTTGTGTTGTTGTTAGAGGTTAAAATGGCTCACAATGGAAAAATATGGTTTTTCAATGAAGAAGAAACTTTGATAAGAGTGTCTTCCTGATGGCCAAAGGAGACATGTCTACGTACATGGTAGTGACCCTACATTTTTACTAGACATCGAATCACCACATTTGATTTGATTTGGCACAAACTAAGAGAAGAAGAGAGTAATGACTTATACCTCAACCATATTGACTAACATAATTGCAACAAATCATACCTACATTGTCTACTTGGAATAATTTGATACTCGTCACTATATATTCACAATTACATGGTTGTGAAAAAAAGAGCAAACAAGTAGTGAGGAACTTGAAAGAATGAAGAGAAACTTGCTCTTACATACATGTTTATATTAGTAGTTGATATGTTTATATTAGTAGTTGATATGTTGTTCTATATTCAACATATTGTATGTCATTAATTGGATTTAACTTTAATTATTAAATACACATTGATATAACTACAAATTTCAGAAATCTTTGTCATGCTTCCCAAACCTATTGTAACTATAGTTGTTGACCACGGCAAACATTAATCTTTTAAAACCATAAACCAAATCAAAGCTCTTTAATTTCCCAACTCTATATTAGTAAATAGGCACATGTTTGGTTTATTACTCTTTATTATTTTTTGTAGGGTTGTTTTATTTCTTAGGTTTATTGTATTTTATTTTAAGTATATTATATAATATGTTATATATATATATATATATATATATATATATATATATATATATGTTAAGATTATTTATTATTAATAATATATTTTTGTTTCCTTGTGGGGGAGTGGGGTGAGCTAGAAGGGATAGGAAAAAATACACCAGGGAGGTTGAGGAGGGCACGAGCGAGTAGATTTTTGACCACCCAGTAGTTGCATCGATGTCTGGATGTGCGATGAGATGTTGAGAGGGAGCCAGAGACCTCTTCTTCCCAATCGTCAAGAAATTGGCGCGAGGAACCCAAAATAGAGTAATCAAAGTCGTCTTGGTTTCCCAAGAAGGGTAGGTGAGGAGCTGAGGAGGTGCATCTATCGTGGCCACTCTATCCTAGGGTGGGGGTGGCACACTGACGAGGACAAGTTGGGAGGACAAGGTGTAAAGTAGAGTTGCCACCTAACTCTTAGCATAGAGGGTCGACGTCGAAGGAGCGTAGAGAGATCATCTGCAATGGAGGCAAGGTGAGAGTCAGAGGAATGTACAAAGATGACCAAAGGAAGAGCGCGAAGGAGGGGAGGGGTCACGTCCGACGCCATTATGGTCGCTAGACTATTGAAGTGTGGAAGTTACAAAGGAGTGGAGAGAGCACGTGGGTGAGGGGCAGGGACCATGGGTGTAGTGAATGAGCAGTGCCTCGAGGGGGGAGGGTAGTTAAGGAGCATGTGGGGGCTGGGGGGGCTAAGGTGGCAAGCGTCCAGTCATCGCAGCGTGTGCAAGGGAGTGGGTGTGGGATGCCATGTGGTCATCCGCATCCGGGGTTTAAAAAAAAAAAAACTTCAAATTAAAAAAAAATGGGGGTGGGGAGTGCGATGCTTCAATTTTTTTTTATAATTTGAAGTTTTATTTATAATTTTGGTTTTTAATTTTTCAATTTTTATTTTTCTAAGTATGATTTTTAGTCAGTTATTTATTTTTTAAAGTTTTCTTATTTATTTATTTTTAATTTTTTTGAAAGTTAAAGATTTGTATTAAAAGGACCTTGCACAGTAAAAAAATATACAGTTGTTGACTTAAACAGGTAGTGAGGTGGTTGCATCGCCTAGTTGGGAAACCAATGCAACCATATGTCAATCCATGACATAGTTTGAAAACTAAGTGCCTATCATAGCCTATATATAAAGAGCAAGGCAGAGAGACATGCCTGGAAACTATTAAGCCACACATGGTTGAAACAAAAGAGGAAAACCAAAACGCCATTGGCAAAAAACTAGTTTGTGAACTTGAGACAGTAGTCGTCAGTTTGAACCTGGGTTCAATTGGGTTTGCTTCCCTCTCGCATTTGTTGTTGGCTCCATAGTCAGGAACATTATCCTTGGAGCTGGAGTCGTGTGAAGTAGAGAAGAAATCAACGCCTCAAGTCGCTCCTCTCATTGTTCCCGCAGCTTGTATCTAAACAACAAATCCACCAAGTCGTGTTGAACCTCAAATACTAGGTCCTGAATGATTGCAATTGCATTTTGATGCTCCATGTGTTCATCGCATCATGCACAGGGAGGCAGAGGCAGAGGTGAAGGTGAAGGTGGAGGTGAAGGTGAAGGTGGAGGTGGAGAGGCAAGAGAATCATGGGAGGAGGCAGAGTGACTAGGAGGAGCAGTCAGAGTGGTTGGGCGTGAAGGTGGCAGTTGGGTCCAAGGCGCTTCCTCACTAAGTTCAGGTGTGTAACCAAGTGAATTACCCAAATTTCAAACCATTCGACCCTGCATGCCCAGGGGGAGGACAGAGAAGGAAGGTCCAAGGTGGACGAGTGAGTAGAGGGAGGTTGCAGGCCTAGTTAATGGCGACAACCATGCCCCTGAGAATTATACTAGTCAGACCCTCTCTTTGATTTTCCTCTTTGCCTCGGCATCAGGAGGATGAAGAGGAGAGGAGGGGTAAGAAAATTCAATGAGACGAGAGGGACACAATGGAGAAGGGATTGTAAGCCAGGGCATAAGCTTAGAATTGCAGGAGCCGAAAGGTGAGAATGAACGGGATAACCCACCGCCGAGAGATATAGACAAAGGAGCATGTTCACATGATGAGACTTGTTGGAGTTCCATCCCATCGTCATAACATCGCTTCTATGGAGGAGCTGGTGCAGGTACTCTGCCCGGAGAATGAATTGTCGTGAGTTAACTCCTGTCATAAATAGTTGGTTGTGTTGTGTAGGTGGCAAGGCACATGGGTAGAAGGTGCCAAGTGTACGTCGATCAGGGTCGTGGGCACTATTTTCGCAGTGACACCCTATCCGGGGATTTATTTATTTATTTTTAATTTAATGCATTTTTTTTGTTAATTTGAAAGTTCGATTTTTATTTTTATTTTTTAAGTTTTTTTTTTTTAATAATAATGTTTTTTTTTTATTAATTTTATTTTTAAATAGTTTAAATTTTTATTTTTAATGTTATAAATATATATAATTTAGGTCGCTTTTTTGTTTGATTTCTAAACATTTTTCAAAAAAAAATGTGTTTTCTTTTAATAAAAAAATGTGTTTTTTCACTTTAAAAAGTTGTAGGCTAACTGTTCTACGTTTTGGTCCTTTTTCGGGGATATTTTTTGTTTAATTTTGCTCGAAATTTGGAAAGAAATTGTTGGATCTGCAGATTTTAGTGCTTATTTATGTATAATCTGAGAGCCCCACGGGTTTTCAACACGTTGAATCCATTTCTACATTCAAAAATCCAATTTAAACAATTGAAAATTATGATTTCGTGCAGATTTATTTTGCCGAATTCTGACGAAAAGGGAAAAAACATAGAACAGTTAGACAAGGCCCTTAAAAAATTGTGTTTTTCTTTTAAAAAATGTGTGTTTTCATTAAATAAGACAATTTTTCATTTAAAAGGAGTTTTTCATTAAAAAATGTGTTTTTTTTCCTAAAAACGTGTTTCTTTTTTCCTTAAAAAAAATTAAATAGAAAATTGTGTTTTTTTTTCCTTTGAAGTAAAAAAGAAACATATATGTGGAGTTTTTTTTTCGATTTATTTTTTTAATGTAAATAAAATAAAATAAAATAAAGTTGATTAATAAATAAAATATTGCTTTTCGATTTACAATCTAATTTGAAGTTCTTTGTTCGGGAGAGTACCAGTGAACAAGGCTATTGTTTCAATTAAGTTGCAATTTTAACTCCAAAAATAAGAAGGTAGCTACCAGTAGCATCACTTTTCGATTTGAGGGTCAATTTTCAGCAATGCAATTTTAATAGTATTGGTTGTCAAGGCAATGATTTCAAATAAGTCACAATTTGTTGACAAGCGTAAGTGACACACTGTCAACTGGAAGGTCAAATCTGGACAGGGGTTGTCTAAATAACCCAAGCCATTTGGAATGAAATGACCCGACGAGTTTAATGGCTCCGTTGGCCAACTAAAGTCCTAAAAATTATAAAAGAAATGAAACTAATCTAAAAGCTACGATACTGATAATATAAGTTTAATAATTACATATGTTCAAAATGGAAACACAAATATGGGCATATGATTATAAACAATTTATGTATAGTGTACAAGATTTGCTTGACATCTTGCTAAACAAATATTTTTGAAAGTGTTTAAAAAAGAGATAAAGAAAGCACATAATTTTTTTTGTTTTCTTTTGAATATCTAAAAATCTAAAACTAATGAATGTTAATCAAATAATATTTCAAATAAGAATACACAAACAGTCAAAAGATAATTCATGTTATTCTTATTTCATTAACCAAATATTTTAAATAAATAACAAGTAAAATAACCTGTAACTAATCGACTAAACTGAATTTATCCTCCTGTGCAATTTAAGCTCCTAACTGTCCAACCTACGAGGGAAACCTATACAAGAACAATGCTAATGCTCCCAGAATAAACTCAAAGATGCATGGAACAACAATATAACAACAGACTGATAAATGTACAGATCTAGTGATCTTATGATAATGAACACTTATAATAAAGGAAACTCAATAAAAAGCATTCATATAATCCATCATCCAATATCCAACATAAATCAACAATATTTAAATGAAAGATTGATCACAGATGTAATATGGAACAACAAATTATAGGCATGATTAAAGTGTTGAATAATATGAAATATCATATGCTAATCAGACTAAAGTTGTTTCAAACGTAATAACATTTCATAAGATAGGTGTGAAAATATAAGGGGTGGGCGTCACACATGTCTAAAGCCAAGTAGTGAACAACCTCTCCATATCAGCCTTCCAAAATCATATGTCGATAATGTGTCCCAACCAAAGATGTCTTTCACTACTAAGAGTGAATAATATTTAAACTAGTTCGGGATTCACATACTCTTATCATACAAGATAGAGTTGAATCCACAAAAATAGATAATATTACAAAAATAGTGAAACTAGAAACCACTCATGTATGAGTTGGTTTGTCAAAAATAAACCAAAGTTTTATAAACATAAAAGATAGAAACTACTGAATAATAGATCGTATGATCCAAGGTGTTTTTCTCCATGCAATCAGCATCACAATCATCAATTTCATATAGATAGCAAAACAGATTTGATATTCAGAAAACAATGCCAACTATTATTCAAAAATAGACTGGCTACATAATCATAGATTTTGTAGCTAGTCTTATTATAAACAAACGAAATCGAAATTAAATCTCCCTATTTTGATTTTTCATAACAGAATGGAATAAAATCAAACAAAATCATTTTTACCATTATAAATTAGCAAATGAAGGATCAGACAGTTCCGAATTTATGATGGCTTTGAAACTGGTTGTATTTTTTATGGTTATATTTCTGGATCTCTTGATTCTTTTATTTTCCCTTTCTGTGTGTGCTTTCAAGTCTTGGTTCTCTCATTCCAATAGAGAATTCTGAGCAGCTAGAAATTTTACTTGAGCCTGTAAGAGTGGAATATCTCTATAATAGCGCTCTATCCACTCTAAGCAACTGTCACAATGCACTGGTGTAATGGTAGATAGATGTGGAATACAGTCGACAACGGGTATCTCATGTTTCCTTGTGGCTTGTTCCAAGTCATGACCAATGCCAAAAAAACCTTCTTTGCTTTTGAGACACAGGGGTAATTTAGACACGAAGTCATATTGTCTGAACTAGGTAATAGCCTTGTTCCCGGGACATTGGTTGTCTAGATCTTCCTGAGCCAAGAAATCATTTATCTCTTGATCTAAACATTGATCATCGATCTCAATCGTAGAGATCGAGCTCAAATGATCACTTTTTTGATTCCTTAAACTTCTAGAAATCAATCGACCAGACCTCTTATTCCTAAAACTCAAATCTTTGCTATGTTGTTTCTTTCCCTTATGAATTTTCTTTACAACAAGTTTATCATTATTGTTCAGATTAGGCTCATTCGCAAGCATAGGAGAATCTTTTCCTTTTAATTCGCCCACTATTTGTTCCAATGATTTCTTGGGCGAAAACATACACTGTGATTTCTTAACCACATGGGTTTCTAAAACAATAGACACAAATTCATTAAATTCGAAGCCATCAGGTGAATTGAAACCCTGACTTTCGGTCACTGGTCCGTCCAAATTGGGGTTTACAATTAAAGGCGGGATGACTGTATTGTCGACCTGGGTGAAGCCATTTTGGCTCAGGAAACTCTCCCAATTTTCATCGATGTGCGATAGGTGAGAAATCAACAAGATTTTGATGAGCCCGTGATGAAAAAGACTCGACAACGAGTTCATGCTCTGGCGCTTATAGCGTTTAGACATTTTGTAAAGGCTCATTAACAGGTAAAATGACATGTTCAAATCAAACCCTATGAATAACATAAGTAACCGAATGTGGTATAGAAAAACCAACCCATACCTTCCTTCACATGTGATAAAATGTTTCAAAATTAAAATGAGGTTGTGCCATCTAGGTTTCAGAAAAGTAATGGGAATACCTTTTGGATAGCAAGTGGATTTGCAGGAAACCATGAACAAGCTCCATGAAATATCCTCCATTTTAGTATTCTTAAACCACTTTTCACATTTCAATGGGAGTCTCGTCGCCTGACTTATGAAATATTCTGTTATTTCTAACTGCACATCCTTGACATTGGCCCTAAATCCATCAAAAGTTTGTGCAAAGGCCTGTACGACCAAGAGGTTGTAGCCTTCGAATTTCTTGAGGAAGACATCCCAACCGTGGGCTTTCAGGTCATCTATGGTGTCGTCATGGGAAAGAAGGGATTGGAAATCGTTCAGATCAATTTGAACCACAGGTACCATTGCCACTGTGAAATAGACACAATAGATAATACAGGAGGTAGGTTTCGGCCTCCAAAAGATGAGTAGCAGAGAGAGGTATGTGCAGAATGTAATGGCACGAAAACTGCAAAGTTTGGGGACTGTCATAACTTGGAAAAATGAGTTGGTGAAAATGAAAAACTAGAGGGCTCATATAACTATGAGCCATTACCCACGATGAATGCCAAACCCTCCAACAGTACCAAACCCCAAATTGCATAATGAATGATCTCATTAATGCTCAGGACAACAAGGTGGATTAAAATCGTGGGTACAACATGCATGTACCAAGTGACATGAGTGTTGATATGACAGTTGAGATCATGAGACCCATATCAAATGTTGAACCAATGTTTTGTGCATTTAGGTATTTCACAAATTAAAACCAACGATCAACCATAGAGCCAATTATGTCATGATACCCATAATACATGAAAATCATGATAGTGAATCGATCAATAAGTTCATAAAATTTGAAATTTAACAATATATGGGTGTCTTCAAAGTGAAATTTCCTAGGTCGAAGATATAAAGGCCAAACCAAGTTTTTATTTAAATTCATGCTTACAGTCATGAATTTAAAAACAAACAAACGAAAATGCAAATGAAAAAAACAATAAGATAAGCTTAACCCAATCATCGCCTCAAAGTTCATAAACTTAAGTGTTTATAAATGAAAGGTGGTGGCAGCTACAGAAAGATGTAAGTTTTTTTTTGTGTGGTGACTTCGATTGTGATAAAAAACGAAAAACAATTGGTGGCTGCCAACAATGGCGACATACTGGGTGAAGCAGTTATCTCTATATCACCAGAAAATTTATGTCAGAAACTCAGATGAAATAATTTTTTAGAAACAGTTAACAACGGGTCAAGCATTTCGATCATAACTCAGAAATAACACAGTTTAGCATCAGATGTATTTCTTTCTAAAAAAATGTAATCTGTCATCTAACTTAGATTATGAGTGTAGCAATTTTTATGCAGTTGACTTTGATACTATTGACAGGGCCACTGCTGCTAGCAGGCATCCATAGCCTCAGCAAGGATGTCATTTAACCCACTCTAGTACCTCTATCATGTCCAAGAGTCATCCACTCATGATAAAGAACATATTCACACTTGATCAATTAAAAGACATACCTAAGGATCTTCTTAAACCCGGCATTGCTTCGCTTCCAGCAGGCCTGTTCAGTGCCCTGATGAAGTTGCCTTGGTATCATGCATGAATTTACCTGTTGCCAGCAGACCTTTTCAGTGTCTCAGCAGGTTTACAAACACTTCCCACACATTATAGTTCTTTAACCCCTCTAGAATTTGTTTAAAATTTTCAAAACTTCATAATATTCAAGAGGGTGGGGTGATACTGAAAATATCATAGTTTGGAATGAAAAATTTGATCATTTACAAATTATTCTCCTATTTTGATGACCTTCACCACGATTTGGACACTTATATTTCTGTTAGGAAACCATCTCGAGGACGGGAAGGTACAGTTGAGTTTTTTCCCTTAAAACAAGGACATCGTTAGAACTTTGTTATCGTCTCTTCTTGTAAATTCAATGAGAAACCAGAAACATTGATTTGAATAGAAACTTGCTTCTGTTGATCTGAGTTTTAGCACTTTACTGCTCAGGTGCTTGGGAAGTTATCAACTACTACTAATGAATGAGAATTTTGATTCCCTTCCACAAATGAAATGGTGACTCAAACATAATTATTTAGAAAACAAATCAAAATCAAGCAAAATGAAAAGAACCAAAATAAAAACAGAAAAGAAAACATCAAAAATATTTACAAAAAGGTGGAGCAAAAATCATCAGGTGAAATACCTCTTGAGAGCCTGGCCATTCACTAGGAAAGTGTCTGGTTGTCCCTCCAAATTATGCAGATGAAAAGAGTTAGGACCCAATTTTTCAAAAATTACAAATGGTCTGAGCCACAAATTTTGGAACTTGGTATGTTCCCCCTTACCCTCGTGAGCTTTGTCCCACTTGAGAACCAGATCTCCAACATCAAAATTCCTATCTGAAGATGAATTTGAATCAAACCAGTTTTTTATAATTTGTTGGTGTTGATCCAGTTTCTACTTTGCTTGTGTTCTCACCTCCTCTAGTTTTAATAAGGCATTTATTCGATTTTCTAGAGGAGTGCACTCCTCTTCTTGAACTTTCTGCGATAGTTGTAGAGAAGGAAGTAAGACATGCGGGGGAAGAATGGCTTCTCTTCTGTAAACGAGGAAGAAAGGGAAATTACCAATAGAAGATTTTGGAGTTACCCTATCAGCCCAAAGTGCATTATACAGTGCATTGTGCCAATTCTTGTGGTTTTCTGAAACTGTCCTTTTAATAATCTTGATTAAATTCTTATTTGTTGATTCTTCTAGACCATTCCCTTGAGGGTAGTAGCTGGAAAAATACTTCATTTTAATCCCTTTTTCCAGAGTGAAAACATTCATATCAAGGGACGAAAAATTGAAGGCGTTATAAAAAACTAGACATTCAGGAATGTCGAATCGAGTGATGATATGGGAGTTCATAAAGGACACTACTTGTTGGCATAGGGGAAAACCCAGGGTTTAGCTCTAACAGTGCACCAACAATCCCTAACTATTGGCCCTTTCAGCAACACCTGTGAAGCAGATGAAGTCTCACCCGAAGTAGCGATAGGGGGTTGCAGGACATAGGTGTCTACAACCAGAGGAAATGCAAAGTGGCTCCAGGGAAACTCACACACACATATCTAGTTATTATTTACCGACTTAATCCTACTTCACACATTATATCTCAAATCTATCCAAATAGTACTATAAAAACATATCAAATGACAGAGATAATCAACATCAATCACACATAACGCCAAGATATACGTGGTTCACCCTCTCTCTAGGGCTACATCCACATAACTGTGCTTTATAATATATTAGATGAAAGCATATAGTTCTATCCATGCTCTTAGCTTGCATATCTCTCTTTCTTTCTCTTTTTCTCTCCCCTCCCTACGCACCCAGCTGCAGGGTTGATCTTTGCACCCAGCTTAAGATCTTACAACACAGACTTCTCTCACCACACAATACTTCTCTCTTAACAATAACAACAATCACTCATCATAACATAATCGACCCCGTCCCATGTCCTCTTGACCTTTATTTATACATTACAATGACTCTCGGACAACCTTAGGGAGAAACCTAAGTGTCAAAACCCTAAATACCAAAACCCTAGGTGTCTAAAACCCTAGATCAACTTGACCCACGTTTTCATGGCTTCGCCAACCTGTCCTTCCTTCTTTCCTGTGAGGTGCTCCAAAGCATCTATTGGTGGATTTTTCTACTTGCTTAGTGTTGGACAACTGAGAGGGGGGGTGAATCAATTGTTACCGTGCTTAAACACTTATGGTTCTTTTAAACTCTTTGTAGAGATACTGAATGATGATCACAATAATGCAGGGAAATAAACAATCGCACTGTCAGCATCATTCACATATATGAGAAACACAGAGACAGATATTTCCCAAGGAAACCCATACAGGGTAAAAACCTCTTTTTCTTTATATGATAAGTAATAGTTACATTCTTTACAGTATCATACATATGAGCACCAACTCATAATGAGGCTACAACCTCATTTTTGCAAGCCGCAACTTGCTGAGAGCACCAACTCTCTGTTTTCTC
>CBVK0103924753.1:0-10448 GCA_900067695.1 Picea abies
CTCTTGATGCCCGACTCTGAAGTCCTTCCGACACTTCCTTTCCTGAAGGCCTGTCGGGAATGCCTTTCTCAGACTTCTAAGATTGAATCGTGATTGTTGATTTCCTATGACTTCCCAAATGATCAAAAATGAAGGCAGACCATCGATTTACCTCATTTCTCAAACCCCCAAAATGAATCTCGTTTGTCGATCTAGTAAATTTTTCAAACTTAAAAAACTTTAAGATTTTTATTTTTTTAAAGAGTGAATTTGGGTCGTTAATCTCAAGATTGGACACGATCTCGACCGTCGATTCTCTGAAAGATTCGTCGTGCTACTGCGACCATTAAAATTTTGAATTTTTGTTTTCAATCTTCCCAGTCAAATTCGACTCTGCAACTCCACAGATTGAATCCATTAAACTTCTCATGAATCGAATCTAAACACGGATTTTCTCATGAATTTGGGGATTTCACTCTAATTTTTCCACCATTTTCCGCAAAATTCATACCAGTTGAATATGTAACAGTGAATCTGCCCGATTTTCACCCATTCTAGCCCATACAAGTCCGATGTTTCAACCATAATCTCTGATACCAATCTGTAACATACCCAACCACCCACAAGCTAGGCACAATGCCTCCAAAACTCACTTTTAAACCGATTTTGAATTTTGATAATAATTAATCTGAAATCAAACATGAAAGGCTCACGTGCATTAATCAATATCCATGCTACAACATAAAATAAATAAATAGTGTACCATGCACAACAGACAACCAACAAGAATGCACCCAGAAATACATCTAAGAGATAATTAAATACACAACAGAAAATACATTGTACAGAAATACATCTAAGAGATAATTAAATACACAACAGAAAATACATTGTACAGAAAACACAGAGAGCACTTATCTTTCAAGTAAACATTCACCAACTGGATGCAGACCAAGGACATTCCTCCCAACCAGAGACATTGTTGTTCATTTAATCTCAACAACATGTCACCCCCAAGCTAGGGCTATGAATCCACAAGGACGGGTCCTAGGCCAAATATAAAACACACAACAGTTGGCTAACTAGCTCTCAGGTTTCCTAACCACACATCAAATTTGAATTTCCATCTCTCTTCCCCCCTCAGCCTACACAACCCAAATAAATTAACACCTTTCTTTGCCATGCAGTCCCTCATGTTGTTCCATTTCTCTCCATGGATCCAGTGCTACTAGTCAGGAAATCTCCCTATTGGAAATTCCAAGGATTCTCAGTTGTGGACAGTTCTTTCTGAACTACCATCAATCTCATGCACTCAGGCACCCATTCCCTCTTGGAATGATCAATAATTTATTACAGCCTAGATGGCTCTCTTCCTCCAACCATTTGTTTCCATGCCCCCCCCCCAAGAGCACACAAATTCTGCAAGAGTGAAATGAGGAATTCTAAAATGAAATGATTAACCAAGAGCAACCCCCAAATGTCCCACAGGTAGGGTTTATATAATTACATGAAAACAAGAACCACATGGCCTTCCTCCTAAGAAGCTCATGTAACCCCTTTTCTCCATAAAGTCAATTATGGGTAAATCAAATATAATAAAAAGACTTAGCCCCTTAAGCCCCCTCTCTCATGGAATCATAGCCCCCTATCTCTTTCGTCCTTGTTTGTCTTGCATCCAACAATGCATTTTTTTATTAATGTATATATATGTATTACATTTCCTAGGCACTCTAGCCCCTTTTCAACTTTACCAGCTCACCAACCTAAGTCACAATTACATAATACATTATAGTTCATAAGGGTTAAAACTGGGGTGTTACATTTTTGCAGGAATTGTAACACCTTATTGTATCTTCCTGCTCCATATTGCACTGGCCTCCATATGCATATGTGTAGCACCTTATTTTCTGTATCTTTTTCTCATATGACTTTATGTTTTGGAGGAGCCATTAGGACTAATGGAAAATTTGGGTTATCATGATATAAATATGTGAGGGTGTAGACATTTCAATAGTAACACTCTTAAGTTTACTACTTCAGGGTGCCTATGCATTGTCCTCCAAGTATATGTAAATCTAAATGGAGCTTTTATGGATCATTTCGGGCTTTTAGTTACACTTTAGGACTATTAAAGGTATGAATGAATGCTATTTTAATGGAATTGTGATGTACTAAAAATCCATGTTTACAGATCCATGTTTCTTTATATTTAAGGTTTTGCTTACATGTATTTAATCATGCATCTATTAAGTATTTAGAAGGGCATTGTCTAACTGTTCTATGTTTTGACCTTTTTCGCCGGAATCCGACAACATCAATCTGCATGAAATCACAATTTATTGTTGTTTAAATTGAATTTCTAAATGAAAATATGAATTCAACATGCTAAAAAACCTTTGGGGCACTTGGATTATATAGAATTAACCACTCAAATATGCAGATCCAATAATTTCTTACCGGATTCGGCCAAAATTAAACAAAAAATACACTTGGAAAATGACCAAAATGTAGAACGGTTAGACTATGACATTTAGAAACATCTTTAAAGATTTAGAACGATATTTCTCTTGAAAAGGAAATAATTTTAGTTGCATGACACATGGTCAAAATCAATGAAATGAAAAAGTCACCATTTTAAATAGAGGAAGTAACATTGTTCAATGTTTAGTTAATATTTTTATATTATAAATAACAAACATGATTTTTATATTTATATTGTTAATAATAAAAAATAAAAAAACAAACTTTTGAAATTTTAAATAATAACTTTATTTATTATTTTAAATACAACATGAGTGGATCTAATGGTTAAGAACATGTGTTTCCTCTTTGGAGGTTAGAGACTCAAATCTAGAGGGGGTAGGGTATGTATACCTATGTAAACTTTAGTAGTCAAATCGATGCACTGAGGTGGTCTCATATACCAATGTCCCTTGTCCCACAAACAAGGGGGACTCATACACCAATTTGGTGTCTCGATTGGTGGTGACCTTAAAAATAGATTATTATGTTAAAGAATATTTCTGAATAAATACTGTGTATCTGGTTTTGAAATGTCCAATGTTTTGAGTGGATGCTCTACCCATCATCTGGGACAACCAAAAAATTCATATGTAGGAAATGAGTGCCGAGATTTTATTTAAAGTGTAGAAGAGGAGGTTACATGAATTAGGTAAAGAATTGAGATAACATAATCAATATGCCCGTTGTAATTAAATAAAGGAGGGAAATTAATTTAATGGTAAAGAATTAATAAAAAGTTATAAATAGTAGTTGAGTTGGTAAGAAAATTATAAAAAATGGGGTTGAAAATGGATTCAAAATAATATTAATTTTTTTTTAAATAATATGGAGAAAATGAAGGGACATGATTTGATTGGTCAAAATGAAGTAAAAGATATTGAAGGCATAGAATTCAAGATTGGAAAGGGACTATAATATGATGCGAAATAATAATACAGTATAATTTAATAATGAAGGAATTATGAAAATGAAAACAAGGGTTTTAAGAACTATAATGTAATATAATATAATGATGAAAAAATGTAAGAAAATGAGATTGAAGGTTTTGGGAAAGGTTATCACCTAATAATGGGAGATAATAATGGTATGTTGCTATTATAATGTAATATCATAATATAATATAATATTAAAAAATAATGAAAAATATAATAAACAAATAAATATTAGGAAACAAATAACATAGAAGAAGATGATATAGAGGAAATAAATTAGGAGAATTTAGGATTATTATTTTGTTTGTAAGGAGAATGATGAAACAAAATATATTATGAGAGAGTAAGGGAGAAAAAATGGGGAAGGGGGTGGATGAAAAGGACATAAACAAGGGGAGGCCTAATGATCAAGGTTGTGAATGATAGGTTTCCAGGACTGACTAAGTTTATAGTTGTCTTCGTGATTAAAATTGCTAGGATGCTTTTCTATTTCAAGAGCTCCTCGAATGAGTCAAGATGAGTAATGGGGTGTGGAAGCTAGAATTTTTTTTGGTCAAAAAAAATGAAGCATTTGTATTTTGTAGAGTGTTCGACAATAACACTCAAACAATTTTAGTCGCAAAGACAACTATAAAATTAGCCAATCTTGAAAACCTACCATTCACAACTTTAATTATTAGGCCTCCCCCTACTACATCCTTTTCCTCCACTCCCTTCCCCCTTTTTTCTTCCTCACTCTCTCCTAATCTATTTCATTTCATCATTCTCCTCACAAAAAAAAAGAACCTAAGTTCTCATAATTTATTTCCTCTATATCATCTTCTTCAATGTTATTTATTTCTTAATACCTTTTTTATTTTTTTATTATAATTTTCAATATTTCCTAACATTATATTATATTAGTCCCCGAGGTGTAGGACAGTCGGTGACAAAGTGTGTTGTTAAGCCACTCAGTATTGAAAAGTCACCGGTTCGAAACCTGCAGGGACAAAAAATCCAACCATATTAAGGGTTGGTGTGGCTCAAGCCGGGTACAATTCCTGGATGATTTTGAAAGCTTATATGCCTCTAAATCGCGGTTTCTCAAATCACGGGTTAATCCTGAAACCAACAGATTCGACCACATTAACAAACAAAAAAAACATTATATTATATTATAATAATTATTTATTTCTTAATATCTTCTTTATTTTTTTATTATACTTTTCAATATTTCTTAACATTATATTATATTATAATAATACATTATAATAGTAGCATACCGTGACATTATATTATATTATGATAATACATTACAATAGTAACAAACCGTTATTATCTCCCATTATCAAGTGTTAACCTTCCCCAAAACCTTCATTTTCATTTTCTTACTTTCTTTTTCATCATTATATTATATTACAATTTTCCTTTTACATTTATTATAGTGCTTAAAACCCTTATTTTCATTTTCATACTTACTTCATCATTAGATTAGATTATATTATTATTTTACATCATATTATAGTCCCTTTTCAATCGGTCATTCTACGCCTTCAACATTTTTCAATCTGTCATTTTGACCCATCTAATCACTTCCCTCCATTTTCCGTATATTATTTAATTTATTTTTAATGTTATTTTCAATCCATTTCCAACCCCATTTTTTATACTTTTCTGTACCCGCTCAACGAATTTTTAGAATTTTTTTATTAATTATTTACCATTAAATTAATTCCCCTTCTTTATTTAATTACAATATGCATATTGATTCTGTTATTTCAATTCTTTACCTAATTCTTATTTAAGGGTAATTTTTTTTTTTACAATTTAAATACAATTTTGTTATTTTTTTTTATATATGAGATTTTTGGTTATTTTTAATGGTGGGTGAAGTGTTCACTTGAAATATTGAACGTTTCAAAATTAAATATATAATATTTATTCAGAAATATTTTTTAAGATTATATCTAACTGTGAAAACTTGTATAAGTAAATAGATTATTATATTATTATTATTATGAAATTATTTTTAATTGTTCTATAATTATTTTTTTTTATTTTTTATTTAATTATTAATATTTTTTTTTTGTTTGTTAATTTGTGCGGGATCTGTTGGCTCGTGATTAACCTATGGCTTGAGAAACCGCGACTTAGGGGCATCTAAGCAGTCAAAATCACCCAGGGATCGCACCCGGCCTGAGCAATGATACAAAATGTCATGCTTTATTATATAATTAAAAAATAGAGTGTAACATACTTTACCACCTTAAGAGAAGTTGTCTTTGGAAAATAAAATTGGTCTCCAATTACATGGAATCTTTGTACTTTTATGTAACACATTATTTCTAAGAAGCCATTCCATTTTCTTTTATAATGTGTCATGTTTATATCATGTAATATTCAACATAAATTTGATCCATCGTACCATTAGCCATAAATGTGTCAGCTGGGGTTTGACCCTAGCCACGTTCTTCTTTGGTGCTAACTCCTTCCTATAAAGATCTTATAGGTAAGGTGTTCATGTGTAGGGCTCGGGCCTTGGTGGGAGCTTGGGTGAAAATATCTATGAATCCTCATTATTGTGGCTGAAGGCCATTTTTCACCCTTTGGGTGGCGTAGCCTAGTGATGTTTAACTTTATCTATCTTGGGATAATCTCCTCCTCTCATGCTTTAGCAATCAAATCTGATTTATGTGGCACCTCTCTTTCTGGTGACTCCATTTCCAGCATCATTGTGACTCCCTCAGTGTTGATCATGCCCCCTATGCTTCATGGAGCTCATGAGAATTTTATGGGAACCAGATCAAATCTTGGTTGTAGGTCTATCCCTATTCCCTCCAACATCACTCTTGTTAAGACTTCTTTTAGAGATATTGTGCAAAATTCCAAGTTCTTCTAATCATCTGATGGTCCAGGAGGCTCTAACTATTTCTATATCGTTAGGGAAATGCATTGTCTCTGTGGAATCCATTTACAACAATATTTTGCTTGTTTTTCAATTCAATGGTGTTTGGTTGTGCCTTGTCGATATGCACAACTGGATGTCAGTGTCCTAGCTCTCCAAGTTAAAAGATGAATATTTTATGTTCCCTTGTGTTAAGGGGTTTTTCATTGTAGTGTTCCAACTTGAAGAATACATGGATTTAATATTAAAATCAAGGCCCTAGTTTTGAGGGAAATTTGGATTATGCATGAAACCCTGGACCCCATCCTTCAACCCATTGCCATATTCTCTATCCTCAACTCCAGTTTGGGTTAGACTTCTGAATATGCCTATGCATCTTTGGGGTTTATCCTCCCATTGAGAAATTGGAAATGCCCTTGGAAAATTCCACTTTAGAAGTGAGGAAACAAAGGAATACAATATCATTACACTACATTTTCATATTTGGGGTTTATCCTCCCTTTGAGACATTGGAAATTCCCTTGGAAAATTCCACTTTAGAAGTGAGGAAACAAAGGAATATTTATTTCTCCTTGTCATTAATGATAATGATGAAAAACATCTGTATGATTATCTTCAACCTTGTGAGAGGCAAGATGAAATCACCATGGATATGGAAGCAATTAATATACTATGATAAGGTACAAATAATATTCGATAACCACCTAGATTGAGTGATTCCCCCATTATAAATGAAAGATATAATTATAAACCATAATTGAATTAAATGAACAAAGCCTAATTTCTAATGAGTTGATGTTTGTCATGATAGCGTAAATCCATGAGACTGGTATCCTAAAGTTTCCAAGAGTGTTCCACGTAAAAAAACTATGAATTTCACTTCCTTGAGATTACATTTCACATAGAATATTGAGAAAATGAAATTTCGATGACTATGCAACACATCTCTCTACTAGATAGGTTTTCCATCCAAAATAGCTTAAACATATAATCCAAAAAACAAAACCAACAAGATCATGAGCAAGTGAGTTTAAATAAAAATGACCCATAGAGGTTTATCCTCCAGGGTTATGAATAAACATGAGCTCTTTCTGGTGTTATTAGTTAATATTGAGGGAATGATGAAGAGTGCAAGGCCTAATATATTGATGAGTTACAACCCACAAGAATTCAAATTACCATGGCTAATGTCGACACAAATGTTCAGAGATCGAGATATACAATCTTAGAAATTACATTGACATTTTTCCACCAAGGTATTTAAAACCTCTTTTCTTTCGAATGATTTCAACATTTATGTATGATGATATGAGAGAACAATACTAATCCATGATAAAAATAAGAATAATCAATAATGTAACTAGAATGAGAGACTCAAAATCAACAATTCAGAAGGATGGAAATATGCTCTTCAAGAAAAGATCAAGTTTGAAATACTCATTGAATGGTAGGACTAGGATCGAGCATTTAGTCAACCACCAAATTGGGGAATAAAAAGGTTGATTCCCAATAATTTTATGAAAGATATCTGAACAGAAAGATTTATAAAGTAGTGTTGTCCAAAATTATCATAACATGTTTCCAGACAATATAAAAAATACATCTATCTACTGCATATATGAAGAAACTTGAATTAAGCAAGTTACAAGACTAGAGACAAACTCATCCTTAAAAAGAGTTAATAGAGCATAAGATATACACTACCAAAATCCAAAAAATAAGACTAAGGGTTTTGAAAGGAAACAACTCAAAAAGAAAAATCATTTGAGCTCACTATGTTAAGTCTATACTGAAAATCATGCTGGCTGAAAGTAACCAAAGAAAATACTCATTGGGTAAGCATCCACTCACATAACTCCAAAAATAATCATCCAAAGAAATTAAAGGGAATTGGAGTGGTTTTAATTTTATATGGGTAGAAATTTAACACTCAAACTTCCATTTACTATGTCTGAGACAACAAGCTCAAAACTCAAAAGAAACTCAATCAAGAAAAAATTTCCAATTCGAATCATGTTAATATGAATATTGAACAACTTTG
This sequence comes from Picea abies, assembly GCA_900067695.1. Classification (NCBI taxonomy): domain Eukaryota; kingdom Viridiplantae; phylum Streptophyta; class Pinopsida; order Pinales; family Pinaceae; genus Picea; species Picea abies. The sequence goes on from CBVK0103924753.1 coordinate 8,360, forward strand.
AGTGCTCATTTTCATCCGAAAAGGAACTAAATGGTATTATTTATTTAAATTTAACATCGGTAGAAATTTAACACTCAAACTTCCATTTACTATGTATGGGACAACAAGATCAAAACTCAAAAGAAACTCAATCAAGCAAAATCTTCCAATTTGAATTATGAAGATTGAACAACTTTGAGTTCTCATTTTCACCTGAAAAGGAACTGAATAATATTCTTTATTTAAAAAAATTTGACTGTAATATGACACAATGCTTGTAAAAATATTTGACACGGTGAACATAAATAGGATCAAGTATCTAAAATGACTCCAACAAATAGAAAGTTTTGAGAATGAGACAAAACAATTTTTTTCCCATTTCCAAAATAAGTTTTGACTCAAAAATCTATTCAAGGGAAAAAAAAATAGCATGAAATCCTTCTATTTCTTTCCATCTCTGCTGAGAAATCCATTTACTATTCAACCAACCATAATACAAAAGAAAATGGAAAAAAGAAAAGTAATAAAAAACTAGAAACCAAAACAAAACTATGCAAAGAAAAGACACTAGCCTAGCCTATTCTATCCTACTCCAATCCTACACTACATTCGCTGAAAATGAACTATGAAAAGTCATAATGCCAATGTATCCATCCATGTAATTCCAAGCCTGCAAACACATGTTCATTACAAAAAATTAGTAATAGAACTTGGAGAAAAAATAGACTAAAAGTAGGAAAAATTAAAACACGAAAAACTCTATCCACCATATTAAATATGTCACAATGATAATTTATGAGAAATTCCATTGGGTAAGATCCCTCTAACCATGCTTCAATTCTGTCATAAACTATGGCATGACTATCATAGAATTGATGGAGGGAATTTATGGGAAATTAGCATACCAAATGAGAGCCACGTATAGAATTTGCATGAAATGTACTTGGTGAGAGAATCTATGTGTTGATATACTTGTTAATTCATGAAGATAATTCAAAATAATGAGGGCCTGATATAACCATAGGTGTAGACTAAAGTGCCTCATTATCTTGGCAATCCTCCCTAAGCTCATGCTTCAAGCAATCATCAACTTGAGATAAATTAGTGGGATCAAATTATATACATGGACTAGCACCCACCATAGTATAAGACAATGGTGGAAGACACTAACATCAACAATCTCAACTAAACAATTAATTGAACAAGAATAATCTCGATTAATAAAAAATGAAGATGAAATGGAAGAAGACATCGTCTCATATACATATGCTAACATTTTCCTCATCCCATGAAAAGGGTTGATAAAGCATAAAATTACTAAATTCATGGGAAGAGGCCTTATCCTGTCTATATTCCATATGCACATTACCACCACCAAGTAATTCAAAAGGGGTCAGTCCTACATAGTTTATTTGAATAGGATAATGGGTATCTTCCTATAAGATCAAACCATTAAAGAGATCAAGATACAAAAAATAATAAGTATAAGAATTAAGATAATGAAAATCCTCTCTTGAACGAGAAACATTTCCAAAAGGTGCATCTTTAAATGGTATTCCTTCTTCCTTAAGCACATTAGTGATTGATTTTGAGTCGATAAACTCCACACTAGGAATGGTTTTGCAATCAACACCTTCTTCCTCAACACTGTTTTCCTCTTCCAAGAAAAAGGTGGATTGTTGTGATAAAAGTGTTATTTCTTGTATGTTTATTTCTTCTCCTTGAGTGAAATGATCAATGTTATTGTTCTTCTCCTGCAAAATATGAGAATCTGAAATATCTTTCAAAACATACTCATGGTAAGAATAGAGGAGAAAATCACAAGAATTTTCAGAACAAGAAGGTTCAATAAATGATCCAACAACTATAGGAAAACCTTATTGATCTATATTGGTTAAACTAGAAGATATTATAACGGCAGAACAACTCAGATTGGAAGAAATTAATTCCACTTTATGCATTTGTGAGGAAGGTTTCATGTCATGTGTAACACCCTGTTTCCCCCAGTATGTAAAAGTAATTATACTGGCCAAGAACTATGGCAAACTCAAAGATGTGAATGTGTGATTTGAATGGACCTTAGTAAAAGGTCGATGAATGTAAATAATGT
>CBVK0103924792.1:0-17152 GCA_900067695.1 Picea abies
GTAAAAATTAAGATAGATACAATGTGTAGAAAAATATGTGTTTAAAATCTACAATGTTTTCAGCTTAGTCAACTTCAAAAAATTCTAGAAATTATAATATTCATCCGTTAAATTCAAAATAATAGTCATAATAAAATAGAGTCTCTGCATATTGTTGCAGTATATTTTGTTTCTTAAAAACATAAGTTTAATAATAGATACATTGTTGTAGAAATAAGTAACTCATTATCATTTATTTCATGTTTAAGGAACATACTGTTAAACAATTGTCAAATTGACATATCAAATCATAATAAAAAAAAATTGAAAAATAGCCATTGGAAATCTAACACAATTCTTCACAAGTTTTGTTTTTACTATAAAGTGAAATTCTAAATAAAAAAAATGACTTTTGTATGTCGGAAGTTGAATAACTTGTGAAAATACATTTTTTTTTCTCATAAAACAAACAAAAGTGTAACCCATCTTCATGATTTCACCCGGATGTGAAGCCTTGTTTCTTGAAAACAAGATGCCTCCACCAACATGGTAGGGAAAATTAATATGGAAACCCAATAGCCCAGCCAAAACAGAAATCTTCACTTGGCTAGTCTTAAAAGGAAAGGTCCCCACCTAGGAAAATTTACAAAAAAGAAGCTTCACAGGGCATAATAGATGCCCCCTATGCAAACAACAAGAAGAAACAAGCATTTGTCTCTTTTTGTACTATCCTTACACTCTAGAAGTATGGAAAAACTTTAAAATCTCATTGAATTTTAGCTCATATTGGAAAGGAGACACAATTAAGGAAAATCTGCAATCTTGGTGGGGAAATCAAAATCTAAAAAAATTGAGAGGCCTTCCCTCTATGGCTTGTTGGGGCATCAGGATTGCCAAAAATAAAGCTATCTTCGAAGAGAAGGAAAACCATCATCCCAAATGTGCACTAAATAACATTTTCACTTTCGAGTCTCTCCCATCCAATTCAAATGTCCCTTCTCCACATCCTCCTTCCCAACGGCCAAAAATCAACAAAAATATACCATGGGAATTCTTTGATGGAGAAACACAAGGCTCCCCTTCTAAAGGGGGAGTGAGAGGCATCCTACATATTTCTAAATCCACTTCCATGTCTTTCTCAAATGGCCTTGGTGAAGCAACGAACAATAATAGTGAATCCACAACACTCCTTCTCCCCCTCAATTTAGCCCAAGAAAAAAATATTTCTTAGCTACAAGTTTTGGGGGATTCTTTGCTAGTTGGAAACATCATCAAAAGCACACATTCTTCAAAATTTCTCTCTCCATCCTATTATGGAAAAAATCTAAATAATTATCTCCACTCTCACCACTTTCTCCATTTCACATATATACACAAACAAAAGTAATTATCTCCACTCTCACCACTTTCTCCATTTCACATATATACACAAACAAAAGTAATGAAGCAAATACATTATCCAAAGGTGGAGTGGCGCTGGAAAAAGGCATATGGAAAACATGAGTAAAAAGTCCGCAAGGAACCATTGAATATCTTCATCCCCTTGGTTCACAACTTGACCTATAGGCTTTAAGAGCCAAAATTTCTAGATTCTTTTGTATTATTAGAAGACTTCCATTTTTTTTTCGTTTTTTGTAATAGAAATATTGGAATGTAAAATAAGCTAAACTTAGTGGACAAAAGTTAGCATTATAGCTGAACATAGTGCCTCATCGATCATTCAAAGTAGATATGCAAAAATGAATGCAAAAAGTCAAAAAAACTTATGGATCATTCAAAGTAGAAATGCCAAAAAAAAAATGCCAAAAAGCATCTATTGAATTTTGTTTTCATATAATAAAATTACTTATTTTTCCTTCTAAAAAAAATATGTCAATAAATTAGATTGTTTTACATAAATCTAAAAACAGAAAACAAAATGCAAATCAAAATCATATATAAATATTTAGAAATAACATATATATAAGTGTGAACAAACAACATTGCTATTCTATGCATTGTTTAAGTGAATTAACAAAGAACAAACAACATTGCTATTATATGCAGTGTTTAAGAGAATTAACAAATTTTAACTTTGTTCTATTTCGAAAAAAAGATCTTGGGTAACATGATGACAAGGGATCAATACCAATTCTTAATGAGGTTCATAGGATAATCTCCAAAATGTTCACAAAGAGACTCAAAATATAATATTAAGTGAAACAAGGAAGCTATGTGCAAGGATCGATGGTAAAGAGATCGTGCATGCAGAGTTAGTGGGAAAGAGAAAAACATTGCTTTAAAAACTGTATATAATTTTATCTTATCACAAAGTAAAATGGAAATTATTGATCGAAATTATTTCAATTTTTTTGTTTGTCTTAAGAATGGACTAAATTGTTGATTTTTTATTTTATTTTATATATTAACATCATTTTCTATGTTATTTAATGTAACATTTCATAAAAACTTATATCAAACCAAAGTAAAGGTATATGCAAAAATTGTATCTATGGAAAATGTTATGTTGTTAGTTCCACGATCTTGCTTAGACCCATATGGAAGAGGTTTTAAAACAAAGATGACGTCGATACATGCAAGACTTATATATGTTATGCCAATACATTATTGTTCTATAAATGAAAGAAATATCTAGAACCTAGAACAAAAGAACACCTACAAGTACAAGGGTCAAACAAAAAGGAATATCAAGAGACTAGAGGAGAGATTGAAACTCGTACATCAATGCAACTTGGAAACATACGTATGTGCCCAAATTCAACACAAGTAGATGTTTAAATCAAGGGGAATGATGTTTAAAATAAAGGAAATATTTTTCCATAATGTGTCAACATGGATTAAAATAATAACACATGAAAATCCATGAAAAGATCCATGAAAAAGGTTAATGAACAAATTAAAATACAACAAATAGATATAGAAATATAAGTAACTTATAAGAAAAAAAAATTATGTTGATGATCTATAAACGGATATTTTATTGGAACAGTTCGTCACAACAGATCTAATAAATAAAACTAAAATCTATACTATGAAGGTTAAATTCCTTTAGATTTCATAATCTTTAGTTACTGATTTTATGTTTATGCATGAAATAGATAAAATGCAAAAAATAAAGAACACGGAAATAAAAACACACATCATCCACAAAATAACACAATTATTTCCTCTGGGAAACCCTAACGGGAGAAAACCCAACTAGAAGGTGCGGTTGCTCTGGTCTCTTTTCTATGGTATGGAAATAATGCAAGCACAAAGGAGAGGGCACTCTCTATGGATTTACCTAAGACCCGTGGCCTATTAGAATACTATATAACATTGACCCCCTCTATTATCTCTCTAATTTCCAACTCCCATTTGTTTTGCTCTGCTATGGAGAAAAATACAATAACACGGAATGAAACCCCTTCTCCTCCTAGCAGCCTGGTATTTAACATAGCCCATTTTCCATCTAGTGGTAGGGTTTTGGCTTCCTCAACCTTGAATTGTGATAAGGGTTTGGACCCTCTAGAATTTTCTTAGAAAATATACTACATGGATAACCCCACACGCTTAAGTAATGGACGTTGATGTGGCATCCACTGACATCATGGTGATCAATACGGTAGGTCAACTTGCAAGAGGCATAAATTACGCATACGAAGTCTGATTGAGGCGATTCAGGCATTGTTGGAAAGGTCTCGGTGTGTAGAATATAAACGCCAGTTGCATAGTAAGGTTTGGACCATAAAAAAAGTGTTGTTTTATGCCTCAAAATGGCTCCAGAAGATTTTAGATGGTTTTTTTAACCCAAATTTCCAAATTTGAACCAATCACTAAAATGGCTCTACAAGTTGATTCCTCCATTTTTTCACCCATAAAGCATCAAGATAGATGAAAAATAGTATATTGATCCAATACAGATCATACCTCCCCATTTAGGGATTTTTTTGGTCCCCAAAATCTTTACTGAATGAGGTGAGGAAATTTTTCCTCTACCTTCTCCCTGGAGTACCACTTTCTTTTCCTAGAAATTGTCCTTTCAACCTAACCTGCCAAAGGTCATGTTTCCCTTTTCTTGTAGTTATGGACATATTCTGTAAAAATGTTTTGTTTGCCAACTATTCCTGAGCATTTGTTGCTAATTCCTCTATGGAAGGTAGGACGTGCTCATCCTTGTGATCCAACATGGAAGGCTCATATTGAGTTTGAGATTCTCCACATTCACTATTGAGTAAATTCGCATGTATGGGGGTAGAATGAGTCTATAGGAATTATCTCCCACCTTTTCCAACACCTCAAAATGACCATAGTACATAGACTTGATATTCTTACCAGGACCCTATAATGTGTCCTTGTTTAGTTGTAACCATACTCTGTCTCCCACTCTAAGCATTCTCTCTATTCTATGTTGGTCATGTCTAGCCTTGTACTTTTCCTATGATTTCTTCAATGTCCCATGTACTTTCAAATGGATGTTCCTAATCTTCTCATGATCTTATAAAAAAAAGTTATTCTTTTAATGGATATCATGTGAGGTCATGCTTCACTCCTACTTGATGTCCATATAAAACATCTAAGGGTGAAGGTGGAAAATATCCAAAGAAAGCTTCAAAAGGTGACTTTCCAATAGAAGTGTGGACTGCTCTATTAAAAGTGTGCTTTATATAACTCATGTTTTGATCCCAAGTATTCAGATGCTTATGATTGTAACCCCTCAAAATTTTCACCAAAGTCATGTTGATTACTTTTGTTTGCCCATCTGTCTATGGATGGAATGTTGTAGACACCTTGATGTTAGTTTCCATATTCTCCCCACAATGTAGTCCAGAAGGCACTAAGAAATATGGTGTCCCTGTATGAGATGATGCTCCTTGGTATCCCAAAGTTTACCTAAACTTGTTCAGATGGAAGGCCAAATTTTCTTGATCCTTTTATATCATTAGAAGACTTCCATTTTTTATTTTTTTTGTAACGGAAATATCTTCCCCCGTGGTTCACAGATTGACTTATAGGCTTTAAGAGCCACATTTTCTCAATCCTTTTGTAGCATCAAAAGACTTCCATTTTATTTTATTTTTAACAAAAATATCTTCACTCTCACCACTTTCTCCATTTCACATGTGTATAGGGACGAAAATAACGAAAAAGATACCTTATCCAAAGATGGAGTGGCCCTGGACAAAGGAATCTGGAAAACATGGGAAAAAGGTCCACAAGGGACCATTGAATATATTCATCCCCCTTGGTTCATAGCTTGACCTGTAGGCTTTAAGAGACAAATTTTCCTGATCCTTTTTTATCATCAGAAGACTTCCATTTTTTTTGTTTTTTGTAAATATCGGAATGTAAAATATGCTTAAATTAGTGGACAAAAGTAAGAAGTATATATGAACATACTAAATCATGGATCATTGAAAGAAGATATGCAAAAATGAATGTCAAAAAACATAGAGACTTATGAATCATTCAAAGAAGAAATGCAAAAAGGAATGCCAAGACGCATTTACTGATGTAATTTTGTTTTCCTATAATAAAATTACTTACTTTTTTTTTTGAAAAAAAAAATATGTTAGTGATTATATTTTTCTCCATAAATATAAGAATAAAATCCAAATCAAAATCATGTATTAATTATATTATTCTCCATAAATCTAAGAAGAAAAAAAAAAATCAAAATCATGTATAAATATTTAAAAATAACATATATCACATTTGTAAAAGTGTGAACAAGCAACATTGCTATTCGATGCAGTATTTAAGAGAAGTAACAAATTTTGATATGAAATGTTATATTAAATTTTCAAGCTAGGTGCTATTATAGAATAAACATATGCAATGTCAAGTATGAAAAACATATTTTATAAAACAAAATTAAGCTTCCATTTTAATTTGACAATCTATACTAAAAGTCCATTTCTTGATGTTATGGTAAAACAAATTATTGAATGTTAGAGGTATTTAAATCACAATCCTTAAATTATAAACAACTACAATATATGAGTATTAAATGACGTCATAAAAGTGAACAAAATAATATTATGTGGATGATTTGAATGTTTTCCAGAGATTAGGAAAATAAAAATATAAAAGTTAGGCAGATACTAAGCACCATGTAGGATTCCAATCATAGTACAACCCCATGTATCGATATCATGGACATGTTCATTTTCCAACTTTTCCCATTAATTGATTTTGGCGGTTGCATTTTCCATGCACCCCTCTTCTCGAAACTGTTTTCATTACCACCACCGTCATCGTTAGCACCACTTTCAAGGTATGCATAGGAAGAGAATGCTCGAAAGGTTAGGGATTTAAATTTTAAGGAGGCGGGTTTGAAATTTGAATTTGAACTTGGTACATAGGAGGGATTTATTTGAAATTTGATTGAGCGAACGCAGTTTAGAGGGTCATAGAGTGCTCGTCAATTCAATTGCAGTGTCTGTGGATGTTGTGATGGAATGAGACATATACAACGACAGTGAGGGCCATGCCATTCAGGTTTGGTGGGTTTCTTCGAACACAAGTGTTTCAAATGATCATGAATAGGATGAGTGCAATCATAGTCCATTGAGAATGCCTCAGATTTTAAAGGGGGGAGGGTTTCTTCGAACACAAGTGTTTCAAATGATCGTGAATAGGATGAGTGCAATCATAGTCCATTGAGAATGCCTCAGATTTTAAAAGGGGGAATATTAGCGTAATCAATCTGTGATTTGTATCATTCCTATGAAAGACTCAAATCTTTGATAGAGTGTGATATCATTCGTGACTTTCGAACCTCTTTTTTGACTACAGAGAAATCATAGGGTTGGATTATTGTTCAAGGATTCCAATTTCAGCAAGGCTCTGATGCTTATAACTATTCTTGATCTCAATTTAATTAGGTTCACCAATAAATACACCAAGTGGTACAAGGTGCATTCTACAACTTGGGTCATGGTAGAATTATCCCTTAATTCTTTATGCATGTGTGGATGCAGTACACTGGCCACACACAAATTGTACCTGTTGATCTCTCGCAAATGACCGATGTATTGGATAATGAAATTGTAGATATGAAAACTCACACAAATGACTATGTGTCAAAGATTGAAACTCCATATATGCAACCTCATTTAAATAAATGTGTTCTAGTAGTAAAAATATCTTCTAAGGAACTATCAACCTTACATTTTTCATGTCACCATCTTTCACAATTGACTTGATGCACCTTGAGATCCAACTCCATCCTAGAGCTCTTATCTATGTTAAAAATCCTCTACAATCAAACCTTAGGGAACAATCAAAGTACAGGTTCATCATGATGCATTACTCACTTTCTCAATGTGAAATGTTAGGAAATATGACTCTTCACATATATCCTCATAGACTCAAAATTGAGTCTACTCGTTTATCTTTATATCTCTTCTTTTCTCATATTTTTCCAACACCTTCTTGAGATAAGTAAATATGTGCTTACTTCCCTCTTTTTAGAGTCACTTTAGGTATTCCCTTTCTCCTTTTATATATATTAGTTTCTAATTTTTATTGACCAATTTCGGTCACTTGTAGACATTAATATTAAATTCATTTTGCCACTAGGGTTTGACTTGTTGGTCAACAAGGGGGTGTTGTTGTTCCCCATGCGTGGTATGTTTATTCCTAATTCCATCCATAATCCTTCATCACCATTGAATGTGTGGCACTAATTACTTGGGACTCTTCTTTGAATGTTGTAATTTGACTACAACATGTTATGTGCATCTTGATGAGTGCAATCTTTATGAAAAAGGAGTAAATTACTAATATAATTGTGTTAATGTTTATGGCCAATCCAATCAAGTGAGAACTTTTTCTAAGTATGAGAGTCAATTACAATTATTTATGTTTCTATGATAAGAGGAAAATTTAGAAAAAAAGTAAATTACTATTTTTCATGGATGCTTTCAATCAACATAAGAAAGGGGGCACTTTTTGTTAGTATGAGAATTAATTACAATTATTTGTGATATGAAAGAGTTGTATCTAATTTTTCTAAGTTATTTAATGCATGTTGTTCTCTGTATCAAGGGCCTTCTATTCATGAGAGACAGAGCTTTGGATAGTCTCGAGTTCCTACTTATATATAGCCTATAGCTATGCCTTCTCTGACATGAGAGAAGACACATATGTGTTACAAATAAAAATTTTTTATTGAGTTATTGATATATAAATGAATTAATACAACCATGAATAATATTTGTTTTTACTTTCACAAGGGCCCCACCATCTAGTGATGGGGGGATACCATCCTTAGGTAGTCGTAGTACTGGTATTTGGAGAGGCAATGCACCTCTCCCATCATATACTATCCTGATTTTAATATATATGTGTGTGTGTGTGTGTGTGTGTGAGAGAGAGAGAGAGAGAGAGTTTTGTCTAACTTGTAGAGGTCCCTAGTAGATAGGATCATCTTTCATTTCTTAGTCTATGGGAGAATGAGGTGACATAGATCACTTTTGAGGTTCTCGTTGGGTTGTATAGAGAGATATTAGTTATTCCCCTCAATTTCACCACTAAACACTCTATGTTGTTGATGCTAGAGAGTGTTTATTGGTTGATACTTCTTTCTTAGAGGGTGGGGTCAGAGAGCACCCTTTGGTAGAGTGTCATCCTAAGGAGAAAGGTCGAGTTGTCAAGGATAGATAATTGGGAGGCACTAAAAGCCACAATGAGAGGTCATAATGTGAGGGCTATAATATTTGAGATCCATCCTAACCATGCAAGGGGGAAACTGCTTAAACTTTGAGAGTTTAAGCTTGAGGTTGCAACACATCATGTTTATGAAAAATTTATCAGAGCATTGGTCATTTCCCCTGCCATGATGAGGTTCCATTATATTTTGTTACACATATCTATGCTAAGTTTATGTTGCACATGCACCATGACTATACCAGCACACCATCACATTTTTATGCTTCAAGTAGATGACATAGTTATGACATTCCTAGGTCTCATAAAGACCCTGATGCCATATCACCTCCTACTATATTGGTACCATTAATGACTAGAGTATCATTTTCCCCTAGGATTTATTGTACCTATCACATCTCAAATTTCTTGCGGAGGATGCTATGATAGACACCATGGATACTTCATTGGGTAGTATCTCAGTGAATTTAGCTAGTGAGACATCCAGGCTATCACATGCTTCTATAAATCATGATTTGATTTTTTTGGCCAATAAAGTACTTGATTTGCTTCACCATAATCAATTATTTTACTATGATATCAATGTCTATGATGCATATTTTCAGTTGCATGAGAGATGTAGGCTAACTCATAGAACCAAGGTATGGTTTTATACAATTTTGTTATGCTTAAATTATATTTATTAGTCATAAATTGATTGTCTTTTAATACATGTATAATCAATGCATTAAGTAATATTTTGTTTCTCTTTATTCCATGCAAATTCCAACATCATTGGATGAGATTTACTCTAGTCAATATTTGATTTCTTAGTCATCCATGGAAGATGAAAGAGATCCAATTATTATATCGTTGATTTCTAGAAGTACATGGTTAAATTTGGGTTAGTTCATCCTCACTTTATTCATGTCTCTCATTCAAATTATACATGGTAAAGGCAAGGATGTTGTCAATGGTACTCCATCCCCACTAGAGAATGATCCCATAATTGAACTTGAATATCCACATATATTCTCTACAGAGATAAGTACTTAACTTCAATGCCTAGTTGGTGAGCTACAAATTTTGAATCATTTCAACCAAATCCAAATTATAAATTAGTTTTTGAAATAATGGTTTTAGGATTTATTTATTAATTTGATTGTTTAAATGCAATATCGTCACACAAAGGTCCAAGTACAGGGGATTGTCGATGTCGTAGTGATGTGGTCACATGAGTGGGATGCAACACTTCATCAACATTTTGATGAGGCCCCATTGAAAATCCTAGCATCTTCCATGTGAAATTAGATGACATATACACAAAATCAAATACCATATACATAGTGTACCGTCGACTCAACCTAGGTGACTTTACCCATTTAGTTAAAATTTGAAAACATTTTCAACTTGTAAATTTTGTACTTATAAAAGTTATCTGACTAGTTTTTACTTTCGCATGCAGTTCAATGCACTAGAGGGTATTTTTAAGAGTTATTTTGATGTCAATTATACTACAAGTGATGAAAGGCTTGGTGCAAGTGGAGGTGGCAATGGCGATGGTTACAGGTGTGATATGGTGCCTGGTAGAAGAGATAGTGGTGGTGGTGGTAGTCATGAGGCTAGTGGCTTGGAAGTTGCCTTCCATATATGTGCATTTATGGAAGTCGACTTCTGTATATGCACATTTACAGAAGTAGACTTACGTATATGCACATAAAAGAAATTTCTTACATATATACACATTTATAGAACAAGGCTTTTGTAAATTCACTATACATAAATCCTTTTGTATATGCACATTTATGAAAGTCAACTTCCATATATGGTCCTTTTGTATATGCACATTTATGAAAGTCGACTTCCATATATGCGCATATACAGAAGCTGAATAGTTCCATATATGTGCATATATGAAAGCCACATATACAGAAGTTGGTTTCTTTAACTGCCCATTTACATAAGCACTTCTATATATGTACATATATAGAAGCCAACTTCCATATATGTGCATTTACGAAAACGAGCTTCTACATATGTGCAATTACAGAAGCTAGCTTCCACATATGCATATTTACGGAAGTTGGATTTTGTATATTTACATTTATGGATGGCGGCTTCCATATATGTGCATATATGGATGTGATTCCGTATATTTGTATTTACAGAAGGTGGCTTCCGTAAATACGTTTTTATGAATGAAAACTACTACATAAGCGCATTTACAGAAGTTGGCTTCTATATATGTACATTTATGAAAGGTGAATTCCATATATGTACACATAAATATGGCGTATGCTAAGCACCATGTAGGATCCCAATCATTGGGACTCCTGCATGGTGTACCCATGCGAGTATCTCCGACAAACCGGGTATGGATTGTCGAAGCTTGAGAGTTTCCATCAATTTTTTACATTCCATCAACTTTGTCAGGTTTTTTTGGGAGAGCGTTGTCTCATCCATTAATACTCCATCACGATCACATGTGCCAATACTCCCATCCATTGATCACCATCAGAATATTCCCATAGGATATACAATATGTATGGATGACCAATACGGTGCGCATTGATGTCATGATCGTTTGAATTTTGAATTTAGTAAAGGTGCTAGGTTTTAAGATTTGAATTTCACAAATATGCATTTTCGATATTTTTTCATTAAAAACGAGCGGATAATGGACTCAGGAGATTTGCTAGATTAAAATTCCTCAATTCAGATTCGATGTCAAGTTAATTCTCGGCGAAGGCGAATGCCTTTTTGGAGACATGTACGCTTCGCTTCTTCTTGACATTGATATCGCAGGAGGGATACTTTGTGTTTCCTACTCTTGATCTCTATGGGAATGAATATCCATGGAGACCATATTCAAGTGGAATGTATCCCATTTCATTCTCATCTCCCGGATGATATACTTAATGAGAGATTATGCGGAATTTTAGAATTCAAGGGTTTAATTAATGTTGTTGTGTTTATAGTAGCCGTGTTATCTCCTCATGTAATAGTAGTGAATGTGAATGGGTTAAATATGGGTTACTACCATCATAGGTGGCTAGAGGCAGAGGAAATTGTAAGTGCAGTTGTGGCCAAAGAAGTGAAATAAAATCTTGGTGTTGCAGCTTCTCTCATCGGGATGCATTTACATTATTTCCTCTGTCCATATTTAAGGGGCTTGGAAATGACCAAAACTTATCCATCGGCTAATAAAGTAAAGTGTCCTGGGTATCCTTATCGATCCACAACTTTGTTCTTATGAGTCATTTTGTAATGAAGCCTGCAAGTGATATTCATTACTCCAGTGTCAAATTTTCCCACAAGGTCTTTATTTTTCACTTGAATAATTATTTGATGTAGCCATTATAAAAGTGACTGTTGTGTCCCATATGTTATTTTGCATTGTTTTCACCATGGAAGGAAGGCATGGAATAGGATTAGAATAATACTTTTTTCTAAAGATGGTATGGATCGATAAAGAAATATTTATCGAATATTGTTCTATTCTTTTAGTATATTGTAGAAAAATTAAGCATCATGCTCTAGCCCAGGCTGAAGTGGGTTTGGTCCCCATTGTGAATCTATCAGTAGGTCAATTCTAGGGGTCCTCATGGATAATCATTCCCATGGAGATGAAGATCAGTAAACACGAAGTATTCCTCTTTCGATATCAATGTCAAGAAGAAGTGAAGCTTGTAGGGCTCCAAGAAGTCCTTCACCTTCGCCAAGAATTAACTCGACATCGAATTTGAGCGGAGGAATTTTAATATAGCAAAGTTCATGAGTCCATTATCCACTCATTTTTAATGAAAAAATATTGAACACGCATATTTTTGAAATTCAAATATAAAAACCTAGCACCTTTACTAAATTCAAAATTCAAAACTTGGCGCATTTACTAAATTCAAAATTCAAAACAATCATGACATCGATGTGCACTGTATTAGTCATCCATCCATGTTGTATATACTATGGGAATATTTTGATGGTGATAAAAGGATGGGAGTATTGGAACATGTGGTCATGATGGAGTATGTTTGGATGGGATAGCGCTTGCCCAGAAAACCTAAAAAAGTCAATGGAATGTGAAAATGGATGGAAATTATCAAGCTTCGATAATCCATATTCGGTCTGTCGAAGATACCCACATGGGTGCACCATGTAGGAGTCCCAATGATTGGGCTCCTACATGGTCCTTAGTATATTCCATTTGTATATGCATACATATCAAATTTTCCTTCCATAAATGTGCATATACGAAAGCCAACTTCTATAAATGCACATATGTGGAAGCTCCCTTTCATAAATACACATTTATGGAATCCACCTTCCATAAATGAAATTTACAGAAGCACATCCATATATGCACATATACATAAGTCGCTAGCCATAAATGTGCATATATGAAATCCAACTTCCATAAATGTGCATATGTGGAAGCTAACTTTCGTAAATGCACATGTGTGGAAGTTGTTCTCCGTAAATGCACATATATGGAAGTTGGATTCTATATATTCACATATATGGAAGTAATTATCTAAGTGCATAGTTACATAAGCCAAACTTTGTATATGTGGATTCTGTATATGCACATATATCAAATTGGTCAGCTTCTATATATGCACATATATCGAATTGGTAAGCTTCTGTATATGCACATATATGGAAGCCGACTTTTATAAATGTTCATATAAAGAAGGACTTATGTATAGTGCATTTACAAAATCCGCATTCCATAAATGTGTATATACATAAGAACTTCCTTTTATGTGCATATACAGAAGTCTACTTCTATAAATACGCATATACAAAAGCCAACTTCCAAAAAGGCACATATATGGAAGCCAACTTCCTAGCCACTAGCCTCATGACTACCACCACCACCACTATATCTTGTATCAAGAACCCTATCACACCTATAACCATCGCGATTTCCACCTCAACTTGCACCAAGCCTCTCATCACTTGTAGGAGAATTGACATCAAAATGACTCTTAAAAATACCCTCCAATGCATTGAACTGCATGTCAAAGTAAAAACTAGTTAGATAATTTTTCTAAGTACAAAATTTACGAGTTGACAATATTTTCAAATTTTAACTAAATGGATAAAGTCACCTAAGTTCAGTTGATGGTAAAATTTGTATTTGGGATCTGATTTTGTGTATATGACATCTAATTTCATATGGAAGATCCTAGGATTGTCAATGGGGCCTCATCATAATGTTGATGAAGTGTTGCATCCCACTCATTTGACCACATCACTACGGAATAGAGAGTCCCTTGTACCTGGACCTTTGTGTGACAATATTACATGTAAACAATCAAATTAATAAATAAATCCTATAATCATTATTTCAAAAACTGATTTATAATTTGGGTTTGGTTGAAATGATTCAAAATTTGTAGCTTATCAACTAGGCACTAAAGTTAAGTACTTATGTTTGTAGTGAGTATATGTGGACATTCAATCTCAATTATGGGATCCTTCTCTAGTGAGGATGGAGAGACACCAACAAAATCCTTGCCTTTACCTTGTATAATTTGAATGAGAGACGTGAATAAAGTGAGGATGAGCTAATCAAAATTTAACCATGTACTTGTAGAAATCAACGATATACTTATGGATCTCTCTATGCGACCAGTTGCACTACCCAACGAGTACCTCAATAGTGATCTATGTCACTTCATTCACCCATATACTAAGAGATGCAAGATGATTATATCCACTAGGGACCTCTACGAGTTAGAAAAAAAACATATATACATTAAAATCAATGTTTGCATATGAATTCAAACTTTAAAAATTAAAATATCCATAAATGAACAAGAATTAAATTCCACATTTAATCCTTGAGTCACGAGACTCCTTACTATCCTTTGATGATGTATGTGTAGTCTATTATGGGAGAGGTGCATTGCCTCTCCGACTACTAGTACTACGACTACCTAAGGCTAGTGTCCCCGCATTACTAGATGGTGGGGTCCTTGTGAAAGTAAAAAAAAATATTATTCATGGTTGTATTAATTCACTTATATCTCAATAACTCAATAAAACAAAATTATTTGTAACACATATGTGTCAAGTCTCTCATGTCAGACAAGGCATAGCACTAGGCTATGTAGAAGTAGGACCTTGACACTATCCAGAGCTATGTCTCTCATGAAGAGAAGATCCTCCATCCAGAGTCATTAAATAACCAATAATAATTAGATACAACTCTATCAGATCATAAATAATTGTAATTTATTTTCATACTAAGAAAAAGTGTCCCTTTGCTTATGTTGATTGAAAGCATCCATGAAAAATAGTAATTTAATTTTTTTCCTAGAATTTATCATAGAACCATGAATAATTGTAATTAAATCTCATACTTAGAAAAATTTCCCACTTGATTGGATTTTCCATAAGCATTAACAAAATAATAATAGTAATTTACTCCTTTTAGCATAATTTTTGCACTCAACAAGATGCACAGAACGTGTTGTAGTCAACTTACAACATTCAAAGAAGAGTCCCAAGTAATTAGTACCACACATTCAATTTCGAGGAAGGATTATGGATGGAATTAGTAATAAACATGCCACACATGGGGAAAAACAACACCCCCTCTTAACCAACAACTCAAACCCTAGTGGAAAAATGAATTTAATATCAATGTCTACAAGTGACCAAACTTGGTCAATAAAAATTAGAAAGTAATATATATAAAAAGATAAATGGAATACCTAAAGTGACCCTAAAAAGAGGTAAGTAAGCACATATTGACTTAGCTCAAGAAGGTGTTGGAGAAATATGAGAAAAGAAGACATATAATGATACATAAGTATACTTGACTAGGTGTCTACGAGGATAGATGTGAAGAGTCGTATTTCCTAACATTTCACATTGAGAAATCGAGTAATACATCACGATAAACCTATACTCTGATCGTGCCCTAATATTTGAATTGTAGAAGATATTTAACATAGATAAGAGGTCTTGGATGGAGTTAGATCTCAAGGTGTGTCAAGACAATTGTGAAAGATGGTGACATGAAAAATGTAAGGTTGATAGTTCCTTAGAAGATATTTTTACTACTATAACACATTTATTTAAATGAGGTTGCATATATGGAGTTTCAATCTTTGATACATAGTCATTTGTGTGAGTTTGCATATCTACAGTTTCATTATTCAATACATCAGTCATTTGCAAGAGATCAACGTATGAAATTTGTGTGTGGCCAGTGTAATGCATCAACACATTCATGAAGAGTTGAGGGATAATTCTACCACGGCCCAAGTTGTAGAATGCACCTTGTACCACTTGGTGTAGTTATTGGTGAACCTAATTAAATTGAGATCAATAATAGTTATAAGCATCAGGGCCTTGCAAATTTGAACTCGTATTCACTAAACTTTCAGCAACTAGCTATGTAGACTTAGAGCTTGCTTGAGTAGTTTTAAACTATAGTAAATAGGTGATCAAGACAACACCTCACTAACTAAGCAAATTTAGAGCTTATGAGTAGTTTTAAATTATAATACATCGGGTTCAAACCAAAGCCTTGTTATTAAATTATTTATTAGTATATCTATACTTTATCTATAAAAATATTAATAATATATAAAAAGGATTTTGTGGAAAGGAAATCCATTGACAAGTGCTCTAATAAGTGTGCTCATTCCCTTGTTGGGCTTGAGGAGGCTCTGGACTCTCCCCATGATATCACTAATAAACAGAAGAAGAATATACGTATTTTCCATGAAGGGAAACCTTCCTATTCTAAGATTCTTCCTATCCATGAGAACTTCACATGCAACCTTATAATCAACCTAGTCATGTCACTATTTTGTTAAGGGATAAAAACAAGGAAAATAAGAATTAGTTAAGATATTATATTTAACGACATCATGAATCCGACCACATGGTGTTTATATGTTTCCATGTAATTGATGGTAAAAAAATTAAAAAATGCAATCCATAAAAACCTCCCATTTATAAATTGATGGTTGGAAGACTCATGCATATAAATTAATGCTTCAATCTCGAGGGAGAGATCTCATCCCATTCCCTTATTATTTCAACATTAATATAAAAAAATCTTCATTCTTGAACTGCATCATCTCGTAACGTTGTGTTTAGCTTTCCCATCTTATGAGAATTAACTAAGTACACACATTATCATCATATAGTCGCTAATCCACATGATTGACATTATGATATGTAATGAATTATACGAAAATTTGTGTCTTTTCCCTTTTGGTGTTACTCATGAAGGAAACAATTTCAACTTTAATGAAATTGAGCTTCCCATGGTTTCACACACTTAGATAACGAATTAGCTAATAAGTTTAAAAATTGATTTTTTTCCCAATAAATGTACAAATTCAATTCTTTAAGTTTAGTTTTTAAATGTAAAATAAAGTTTTAATTGAATATATGTGTTTTTTTTAATTTCATTTCTCTATATACTTTTAAAATAATAAAAAAATTATAATATAAATTTCCATAATAAAATAAAGTATAATTTTTAACATAATTTTTTATTAAAATTAAATAAAAT
>CBVK0103924811.1:0-12259 GCA_900067695.1 Picea abies
CACACACACACACATATATATATATATTTATATTTATATATGAGATCTATTACATTGTGGTAGGCTTAGGAGATGAGATGATTTGCCCCAACCTTCTTCGATCTGTAGACTTTGAGAGGTCACAAGTTAAAGACCAAAGCATGTCCACTCTCACCAACGATGTGGAGGTTTCTCAATCTTGAAAAAAGGTACAACCTTAGTAGTGAGCCTAATCACTATGTTATTCTCGAGTAGGTTAGAAAGGACAATTTCATGTAGGAAAGATGGTTGGCCCATCCTCCTCTGGTTCACAGACTTTGAGAGGTCACGATTTCAAGGACAAAATGCATCTTCTCTTGCTAGCGACATGAAGGTTTATAAGTCTCAAAGAAAGGTACAACATTGATAGTAAGCCTACTGCTCCATTATTCTCGAGTAGGCTAGAAAGGATTAGTCCCAGTCGAACATTAGATTGTGGGTGCCTCCAACATCAATGGAAACACACACACACACACACACACACTCGATGGGTTGGGTCAAGTGGTTGAGTGTCGTGATTTACAAGCAAGAGGTCTCACGGTCAAGTCCCCAAGTTAGTTGTCTCAATGATTTAATACTTGATGTCCCTACTAGGTTGGGAGTATCATAATCTATGTCGACAATTTACCCTGGTTACCTCCCATTGATGACAGTGAAGTCTTCGGGAGTTTTCCCTATGTGGTTACATGGGAATATATATATGTACATGTATGTATAGATGCGCGCACACACACACACACAAATATCTACTACATTGCGGTAGGCTTAAGACGTGAGATGATTTGTCGTAACCTTCTTTGATTCTCAGACTTTCAAAGGTCACAAGTTCAAGACCAAAGCGTGACCAAAGCGTGTCCACTCTCTTCAATGATGCGTAGGTTTCTTGATCTCGAAGAAAGGTACAACCTTTGTAGTAAGCCTATCACTTTGCCGATCTTGAGTAGGCTGGAAAGGATTAGTCCTAATGCCACATTGGCCTAGGGGATACCTCCTTTGCCGATGGAAAATAATAATAATAATAATAATAATAATAATATATCGTGGTGTTTAAAACTTTGTTTTTATAATTTTCCTTTTATATATGCAGACTTCAATTTGTTTTCATTTTACGCCCAACAAAACATACAACTCTATTGAGTGATCTAAATGGCCACCCAGGGTCATCTAAAAAGTGGTCTTAACTTTGTTTAATTTTTTGTGTAATAATTTTTCCATGTATTTCTTAAGGCCTTATCATGTGTTTTTTCTTATTTTACGCTTAACACTCCAAGAACCAACTCAATTTGCTATTTTTTCTCTTAAACTAAAGAAAACCTTTACCCTCATAAAAAGTAGCATCATAAAAAGGAATGACGAAAAAGTATATTAAGAAATAAAGAAATTATGTCACCCTCCACCCTTAGGAGGGTGAAGGTATATTGTACTTCACTTAAGATAAATGATGGATGAAAAATGAAGGATAAAAACATAAAAATTAAGGTATATTGTACTTCACTTAATATAAAGGATGGATGAAAAATGGAGGATAAAAACATAAAAAAAATCCATCTTCACATGATAGAGTAAGGTCCCTACTTTATCCCTTTCACCTTAGTGAGGAATGACCCTCCTTTACCCATCACCCCTCACATCATCACGAAGGTGCATGTGAAGTAAGGTCCCTACTTCAATCCTTTCACCCTACCCTAATTGAGGGTGGACCCTCCTTCACCCACCTTCTTAACACTATCATGAAAGCTAGGGTGGAAATTGTGAACGTTGCCACCCTCCACCAACGTATCATCCCTCATGATAGTGAGTTGCACAGCACAACTTCACCTCATCCGTATCCTCGCCTTCATAGTCATGAAAAAGGTCCCCTCTCTCATTATGGCGAGGATGAAGTTTTGTAGTTTACTCATGCTTCTGTCTAATGAAGGCCCCCACCCACCTTCATTAACGTGAAGATAACGCTAAGCAATTTGCTAATTATATGAAAGATGATAACACTGGTAACATATAATATATGTAATTTCACTAAATTACATAGCCATCGACCTAATATATGGCCTAAATATTAGGCATAGATCATTTAAATAATATTTAAATTCACCTATATACAACCCCCAAGGATATGGTTGCAATCTCATCACAGAGCCTTTATAACATAAACGTGCTTTCGAGGAATGATGCAACCCACTTATGCATTACGGATAGTTATAATTATAAAATGCCTCATCGCATGATTCTTATATTGCCAATAAGGTCAAATCATATTTTTTGGTTTAAACAATTCAAAGAGATATAATTTATAATGATAAAGTCGTTGGTCACATCATTGTCGGACATTTCACTTCAGCCAAAAGAGTCAAATTTCTTTTCCTATTTTACACTTTTGATCTTACCAATGTGCTTAAATATTTTTTTCTTTGAAATAATTTATAATGTTACTCTATTCTAGAATATATTTTTAAGTCAACAGAGTCACTTTTTTTTTTCACTGCCGGGAACAATTCAATTATTTTTGGAGTAGGTTAAAGCTGGAGTAAATAGTAAAAATGGACCTGAAACTGGTCAAATTTTCAAGGGTAGTTTGAGTTTGGTATGGATTAAAGTTTTATTCATTTTAGAACTTTACTTTGGGGGTTTTGTTCCATTTCAAACTAACTCAGATGTTCAGAAAATCGATTGGAGTTCTAGATTAACCTAAAATTTAAAAACGGACCATCTGAGAACTTACAGAATTAGTCCACTCCATTCTTTTCTTTGTGATTGAAAAATAAGAATTCTCCTTTGAACAACTCCTTTGCATCACAACTTTAAACAAACTCCTTATTGATAACCAATAAAATCAATCAAGAGAGAAAAAATTGTTGGAGAATTAGTCCACTCCATTCTTTTCTTTGTGATTGAAAAATAAGAATTCTCCTTTGAACAACTCCTTTGCATCATAACTTTAAACAAACTCCTTATTGATAACCAATAAAATCAAGGGAGAAAAAATTGCTGGAGAATTAGTCCACTCCATTCTTTTCTTTGTGATTAAAAGATAGAAATTCTCCATTGAACAACTCCTTTGCATCATAACTTTAAACAAACTCTTTGTGATACATAATAGAGTCACTTACTTTTTATTTTTTTATTTTTACATGCTTGGAACAATTCTTTGTGATTGAAAGATAGGAATTTTCCTTTGAACAACTCCTTTGCAGCATAACTTTGAACAAACTCCTTTGTGATGTGATGGAAAGAGAGATGATTCTTCCTTCTTTTGATATGATATAGATATTTCTCTTTAAAGAGGAATCTTCTTGCATCATGATTTTGAACAACTTGCTTGTGATGGAAAGAGAGAGGGTTATTCCTTTGTAAATGAAGGAGAGATGATTCTTCCTTGTTTATCTATGGTACACAATTAGTATGTCTACCCTATGAATGGGAGAGGATTCTTCATGGTTGCAGCAGGTTAAAATAGTACTATGATGTTGGCATGCATATCTACTTTTGAATTAATAATGGTAGGTAGTCAATATTTTAATGGAATATGATATGCAAGTGACAAGTTAAAGGTCAATGCTGGTAGGTAATCAATATTTTAACAAAAGGTGACATACAACTGACAAGTTAGCAGTGACTATTTTAGAGAATGTGATATACAGCTGTAAAGTTGTACACCTTTTGTGTTGTTATTGATGACTATCAAATACTATGTGGACCCTGTATTAAGTTTTTAAAGTCAATAAACTACAAACAATTCATGGAAATTGAACCGATAACGCACTGAGAATAAATTCCACACAGACCAATCCACCCACCCACCGCTAACAATCTTGTTTCAGGTCGTGTTTGGGTGGTAGTTTGGTTGTGTCGTGCAATGTGGTGGTTGTTTATTTTGTCACTATAATTACAATACGTGTTTGTCGTGTATGAATGGAAAGAAGCAAATAAATTGTTTTTACAAATGACCCGATCATCCACTCTTCAACGGCACGATCCGCGGAAGATGTCGCATCGTGCAAGTCATTCATTACTTGTTTGTTCTCTTTCAACATTGAAATGAACGCAGAAATTTCTTAAACGGAACGCAGAAACTTCGTTGGCTCTTCAGAACGCTGATATAGAAGTTCAGAACAATTAGAGGGTAAAGTATTGGAAGTCATATTGTTTGCTTGCCACCGGAAAAACTTACAGAGCAGAGAAAGCCGATATCGAAGCTTCAGAGCAACTCGAGGGTAAAGTATTAGAAGTCACATTGTTTGCTTAATAATGTTGTCGTTCCCACTACTCAGCGGAGGAGACCACATCCTTTACGGGATCGATATATTTAATTGCAAGAAGTCATACAGTAGATTCGATGGGCTGGTCGAAGGCCTTCTTCCAAAAGTTCAGGAGCTCTATTTGTCGGAGCAACGAAAGCCTAAAAAGGAGAAAAATCCCATCTATGAGCAGTTCCTGAACATCCTCAATGATGGCGTTGCATTGGTGAAAAAGTGCAAGAATACCAGTCCTTACAATGTATTCCAGAACCTCAGATATGCTTCTCAAATTCACCAGCTGGAGAAGAAGATTACTGACTTCGTTCGGTACCAGATGCCTGTCCATTTAAGTCTGGATGTTAAGAACTTCCTTGAAGAGCTGAAGAATCTTCGCCAACTGTGCGAAAAGGGGTCAGTGGATGAGAGAAAGGTAAATGAGTCAATCTTGCCCAAACTCACCAATGATCCTCAGAAGAATGCTGTGATGCTACAACAAATAGGCTCGGATGATATGTTTGATGGAGTTTTGGATGAAGCTCCTCCCTCACTAAAGTCTGATTTTGTCGTGGGGTTGGAGAGAAATATTTCGAATGTGAAGAGAATTCTGCTCCAGAGAGATGTGTCCGTCGTTGGGGTCGATGGTATGGGGGGCGTTGGCAAAACAACTATGGCAATGGCACTCTCCGATGATCAAGAAATTAAAGGTGACTAGGGTTTTCATTTATTCAAACAGTTTTTATGACTGAGGGATACTCTTTTCGCTCTTTGGTGCCCGGGTCGTTACTGAAAAGCGTTACCTCCTGTTTTTTTTGCCCCTCCTTCCTTTTGATTGATGTAATATTTAGTTTATGTAGTCATGTTGATCATATTGTATTTAGCAATATGCTGCAGCACCCCCACCACAGATTGATGTCGCTGATTGTGATTTTTAGTTTCATTAACTTTTCTTCTGGTCATTTTTTTGGGACATAATTAAAATTATCTTATCTGAAGTTGCAGATCCATCCATCCTCAAGTTTTGCGAGTACTGTGTTTGCTGTTGTTGTTTCTGGAGGAGTTGCTGAAATATCTGTTTTCTAGTTTATTTTTCTGTTTTTGTCTGATTATTATATGGAAATTCTTGTATACCTTACAGAGACGCATTCAACTGCCAGGGCTAAGTTGCATTTCCAGGCTGCAAAACTCGAAGTTCCAGAGCTTTAGTTTCAGTCAGCCTTTCATGACTATTTTTTATGAATTCTAGGTATGCATTTTCAAGCCTTGCAACTTCGAGGTCTGAGACCTGGCTTTAGATGGGTTTGTTAAATGCAACCAGTGAACCGGCTAGATTCAATACGCTGTTGCGTAGATGGACACAAACACACAGAGACTTCATGGGATAAGCCACCCCTACAGAAGCTGTAGAATGCACTTTGATTTGCCCGCTGCATTAAAAAAGGATGCAATTGCCATGGCAAGACATGATTACAGCAAATAGTCCTTTTTCTCTACCTTCTTAGTTGCCGCAACCGACATTTTACAAACCTTTTGTTTTAGTTCAGAGTGTTTTTTTTCGGGAAATCCGATGAGCTAAACATTGGATGGATTTTGAGTCTAGAAAGGAGAATTTATGAATTTTAGTTTGCATTTTTTTCCTGAAAAATCGTCAAAATATGTCATTTTTTTGGGTCAAATACCGCAGAAAGATTGGTGGTAGTAACCCCGAATCTCGAAATGACTGTTTACCAGTGAAGTTAACATTTATTTACTAAGGCCTTGTATCCAAGTCCAGACTTTCTTATCAAATGAGCACTCCCAAAAACAAGGTCAACATCTTTCTGAATTTTCACAATAGCTGTGATTTTCATTTGTCAATACCTTTTTATGAAGCCTTTCTTTAGCTAATAAACACCCTGTATAGCATGAACCAGTCTGATAGCCTCATTTTGAAGGAAACCTGGATATCCCAAATAGCTGGCACTTTTTTGTGCCATTTATGTTTGTCATCATTGAGATTATACTAAGGACAGTTACAGGGCTCTGTAGAGTCTTCCGAGTACACCCATCTTCAGGTAGGCTTGACATAAAAAGAAAAATTAAAACAAAGTCAAACTAGCAATTGAGATAAGCTGATTTTATTAATGATCAACAAATGACCACAAAAGTAGGTCAACGGGAACGAAGAAAACACCAAGTTTGAATACAATGTGGGAGTGCAAGCACAACTCCTAGATAATGCAAAAAAAGAAAGAAACCTACAGTAGTATAGCCTCAAAACACATGTATATGATCGTGATAAAACGTACGGTGATCCAAAATATAAGTATGTCCAATATTTGAAAAGTAGGGAACTCAAGGGTCCGTCAAGAGAGAGAGTGAGAGGGAGGTTTTGACTATGAAACTATTGATGCCAACGTCTCCTAGGTCCAATAGTAGAGGGTGAGGGGGGGTGAAATAGGCACTAGCTTGCTCTTGGAGTCCTCAAGAACCATCGATGGGTTTGGCTGTATGATCGTGGGGGATGTAGGAGTGGGGGATACTCCTAGCATTTGAGGTCAATAGTAAGAAACTTTTGATAGATCTTTGGCTGCTCCTCTAAATTTGGGAGGTAGTTTGAATGATGGGAGGTGCCTTGCTTTGGATTTGTTAGAGTTGATCCCTTTAGCTCTCTAAGGATATATGGATTTATGCATAGTTCGGCATCTTTGAGTCGCTCTTGATGATATTGATTGATCTCCCAGAGGAGGAGGCTAAGGAGAGACACGAGGTCTCACCAATCTACTATTTGGTCCACTCTAGGACTTTGCTTACCGCTTGTTGCTCTAATTTTGATAGATCAACATGAAAGTAAGAGGTGATTGTTCCTAATCATTCCAAGATGGGGTATTATGGCATGCAGGAATTGAGATCTATGGCTGAAAATCTTCTTGATGAAAAGGGCTAGGCATCTTTGGTCTTGGTATCTGATGAAAGTAGAGAGGGAGCCACTCGAGTCCCTATAGAGGCATTGATAGTGTCCTTTGATCTCATAGTATAGGTGGCACCTAAAAATGAGGTGCATCTCTGTCTCCAACTCTTGTAGGTGGCACATCTAGCAAATCCTATATGATAGTGTCATTTGATCTCATAGTATAGGGGGCATCTAAAAATGAGGTGCATCTCTGTCTCTGGCTCTTGTAGGTGGCACATCTGGCAAGTCCTATATGATCGTGGTATATGGTGGTCCATCTCAATCCAGAGTCTATGAGAGTCAACGTGGAGTTGTCCCAAAGGGATCTCGAGCGAGTGCATTCGATGCCTTCGCATACAAGGGGGCAAATGATGATGCCATCTTGCAGCTCCGAAAAGTGCTCTAGATAGGACATCTTTGAGCCCATGCTCGTTGGAGGTGAGGTCCAAGTGACTTGAAAGTACAATTTGTAGATGTCCTCTTTGATAGCTTGACTTAGTACTTGTCTAGTTGGCAAGAGATGGAGTGGTGCTTCAAGGGAGAAATTGAATGGGGGAAGGCGTTCTAGGGAGATAATGATCGATTGGAAAAGTTGAGATTTTTGAGAATCAACCTCTTGCATGGCCTGAGGGGTGAGCATCACATGATGCAATGGGTGTTAAGTAGACTACTCAATATCACAAGAAATCTGGTCATTCTGACCATTGTTCATGATATATGGGTCATGCTTAATGATGCTCTATGCATATCATCCTAAAAATGATACATCATATGTTGGATTGTGGAAGTCTGTAGCTGCATAAAATAAATAGTCAAGGGAGCTTCTAAAGAATAGTTCATAAGGCTCGATACTTGATAAGGTTTTGCAAACGTGTTAGCAAGATAAGTGGGCTTGACTGTTGGAAAATCTCCATAGTTAAGTGCACTTGAGCTAGAGGAGTCTTGGGATGGGTGATCTCTAGGAAGTCCTGGTTATGAGGTGCAATGAGTGCTAAGTGTACTATTCAATATAATGAGAAATTTGGTCATTATGACTAATCTTCATGAGATATGGGTTATGCTTATGCTTAATGACATGCGAGATATGTTGGACTATGGAAACCCCTTAGTTGCTCAAGCTGGTTAAACTTTCAATAACTAGTCAAGTTTGATTGTGAATTGGCAGAGGCTGGCAAGACTTCTCCGTAAGTTTTGATCAAAGAGTTGGCTGAGTCCTGCAACAAAGTCTTTTAAGGTTTGGCTGAGTTTGACCCTTAACGCCCAAGCAAAAAAAACACCTCATTTTTCTAAAGAAAAATATTTAAGGCTGATCTCTATTCCAAGTATTTTACATGTTTGAGCCAAACTCTTACTCTTCAGTTTACTGAGTTGTTCCCGAGAGTCTTGTGACTTTCATTCACTTTTTGTTAAGTTTAATTTGATAGGAGTTTTGGGGATAGTCTTCTTGCACTACCCAAAGTCTTGTGTATTGAGATAGGTGCCCTATAATGCCAGCCCCAATTCCCCAATTTCAGGGGGGTAACAAGTCCAATCTCTGTCTTCTCTTCTCCAGGAAAGGCATCACAAACATTCTCAAAAGCAGCTTTGTCCACTTCCTAGTATCCCTTGGGGTTTCTATGAGGTACAGTTTACTGATTACTTTGGAAAACTCTTACTCTTCAGTTTACTGAGTTGTTCCTGAGAGTCTTGTGACTTTCATTCACTTTTTGTTAAGTTTAATTTGAATAGGAGTTTTGGGGATCGTCTTCTTGCACTCCCCAAAGTCTTACCTATTGAGATAGGTGCCCTATAATGCCAGCCCCAGTTCCCCCATTTCAGGGGGGCAACAAGTCCAATCTTGGTCTTCTCTTCTCCAGGAAAGGCATCACAAACATTCTTAAAAGCAGCTTTGTCCACTTCCTAGTATCCCTTGGGGTTTCTATGAGGTACAGTTTACTGATTACTTTGGCAACCTATCGGACCTATTATATCATAGGCTTTAGTTGATAACTGATTTCTTTGGCAACCTATCGGACCTATTATATCATAGGCTTTAGATGATAATGGCAGCCAACATGGTTTTTGTCTTTAGGAAGATACTTCTGTTTTTAACAAAATAACCCAGTTGTTTCTGATGTTTCTTTCTGTCCTAATTTGTTTAAGATAAAAATTATGGTGTAGTTTGGGCCATGCCGAAATTATGCCGTAGATTTTTGATGTCAAGTTCTTTAGTGCCTTTTCTGATGGTGAAACTACTTAAAGAACTTGTTCTTGTTCAATTTTTGGATTCTATCTAAGCAGTTGCCTCTTTGTGAATGCCAGGTGTTTTTCGAAACAATATTATTTTTATCACGGTCTCACAGTCCCCAAATCTTAAGGTAATTTTGGAGACTATGTGGGAGAAGATTGTTCGCAGGAAGAAACCTGAATTTCAGAGTGTGGAGGATGCACATAGACAGCTGCAGCAGCAGCTGCTGAGGCAAGCTAAGCCAACTCTGGTGGTGTTGGATGATGTGTGGTCTAGGGCAAATTTGGAAAATTTGTTATTTGAAGGTGAGGGTTATAAAACCCTTGTAACAACCCGAGATCGTTCTACCATCCCCACAACCACCTCTATCCGGATTTATGAGTTGCCAGTGCTGGATGATGCCGATGCTATGCCCCTCTTTTGCTTTTGGGCTTTTGGACAAAAATCAATTCCAAGTAGTGCAGATGAACATCTAGTCAAGCAGGTATGCCTCTTACAGTACTGGAATGCTATTTATATGCAATATATTATTGTAGTAAGTTTGCTGAGAATTTGGTTGAGTTTAGTGATTTCAATATACACCATCACACTATCTGTCCCAAATTACAAGCTATAGTGGCTTATCCCTATGATTGGATTTTATTCCACATTCATACTTACTACCCTATTGATGACATTGGAATCAGTGTTCCATTAAAAAAGATTCTATACATATACTCGTTAGTTCTTTAATAGAATCCGTTTTTTCAAAAAAACTGTACATTCATCTTCATAAGCGACAAAACAAAACCTATGAATGGGCTTTTAATCTTATTAGACAAGATATTCTTGCTTTTAACCACAAATATACGTGTTCGATTGGCTATCCACCTACAGTATCTCCACTAATTGTTGTTTATGTATGAATCACAGGTGCAAGCAGAATGTAAAGGCCTGCCACTCGCTCTGAAGGTGATCGGAAGCTCTTTGCATGGTGAGCCTCGCCCAGTGTGGGAGAGTGCCAAGAACAAACTTCGAAATGGGGAGTCAATATCAGATTATCACAAAGAAGGGCTTCTTAGACGCTTGGAGAGCAGTATTGATGTCCTGGATGAGGAAGCCCGGGAGTGCTTCTTAGACTTGGGGTCCTTTCCAGAAGATAGAAAAATATCTGTGGATGCATTGTTGGACATTTGGGTTTATGTCCGAAAGATGGAGTGGCACGATGCTTTTGTCATCTTGTTGGAACTTGCGAGTAGGAATCTGTTGAATTTAACAAGCAATCTAAGGTGAGTGTCTGGTTTTCTATTAGTTGTGTGCTCTGAATCTTTGATATTTGGCTTCTTTTCTTATACATTGTATGTTCTTGGTAATTGGTTCTAGCAGGAGTCGAGCAATCAATTATGGAAGTGCTTCTGAGCTGTACTTTTCTCAGCATGATGTAATGCGAGACTTGGCCCTGCACTTGGCATCTAGACACAGGGTAGTTCAAAGGAAGAGATTGTTTATGCCTAAAAAGGAGGACAGTCTTCCCGGAAAATGGGAAGTGCTTAAAGACCAAGCGTTTGATGCCCAAGTTGTTTCCATTCACACAGGTGGGCGAGTTTAGCAGCTTGTTTTCTTCAAAACATTGGAGTCCAAAAAAATGTACTGGAATTGCTGCTTTTTTTCTTTGGTCCCTGAGAGTTTCATGCTAACCAAGAAGCTAAACTAACAAAGGGCATAGACCTGACCTAGAAACCCCAGAGTGCCTGGTTAAGGATAATCTTATGGTAATCTTTATGAGGTTCTTAAAGGGGAAAATTTTAAGGTTTCATACTATACTTTGAAGTATAGAAATCTTAGCAAATCTTACTAATTCTTAAATTGATAAATATGAAATGTTTCATGATATTTTTGTAAAAATATTTAAATTTTTAAAGATTTTATATTGTTTTTATAAAATTTTAGCTATTTTTAAAGTAAAATTTTCCATGTGAGTCTTTATCACCAAATGAATATTATTTAAGCATTTTCTCTGAAACTGCACTTTTATCCAGTCACCAAATTCTTTTAAAATTTCTGCTAATTATTTTACCGTTATATTATAATTTGCTATAAACCCAAAATAATATATGAACTAGTTAAGAATGTATGTTGATGCTTTATTTTATTTTATTATGTTGGACAAAACAGTCAATTTTTGCTACTTTAGGAGTGCTAGTTTTTGTTGAACATTCACCGTATTTTCATTTGCAGTATTTGAGTCAATTCTCAAGATTTTGTGTGTATGTCATAGGTAATTCTTATCCACAAACAACAGTTTATCATAATGTAACCTGCATGAAACTGGCCACAGACCAATTTTTAGGTGTTAGCCATTGAAATCAAAAGATCTTAGTAAAGATATGTAATGAATTCACTGTGTCTGATAACCTGTAAATTCGTAATTAAACTTTGCATTTGTGGTTTACCTATGTAGGTGCCATGGAAGAGGATCAGTGGTGTGAGATGAATTTTCGTCAAGCAGAGGCGTTGGTTTTAAACTTCTCTGCAAGTAACTACTTTCTTCCTTCGTTTTTGAGTTCCATGACGAAACTTAAAGTGCTCATAGTACTCAATTATGGATCAAAGAGAGCCACAGTAAACGGTCTACTAGCGCCATCTTCACTCACTCAGCTTAGGACTATTCGCTTGGAGAGGTTGAATGTGCCCTCACTTCAAGAGCACAGTAGAGCCTTTCAGAGCTTAGAGAAACTATCTTTGAGCTTATGTGAAGGGCTTGGAAATATGTCCAGGTTTAACAGCACCCAGTCGAGCCTAAAGCTTCCCATAATGCTAGATTTTAACTTGGACCACTGCTGTGATTTGGAGGAGTTGCCCCCTGGTATT
>CBVK0103924829.1:0-14967 GCA_900067695.1 Picea abies
AAAAAATGAATATTTTTGTATTTTTTTCGTTCTTACGACATTTTCCGATATTTATCGTTATTTTCCCCGATTTTGCCGATATTTTCGTTTTCGGACCCTCGGCGATATTTTGTCGTTGCCGATGTTGGTAACACTGCTTTCTGTAGATTGACCTGTCAAATGATGGGACTCATGTGTACTATCACTGCCAAAATCAGCCTCTCCTTTGTCACCCTCTATGCATGACTCCTGAGAAGATGGATCCATATCCCATGGAAATTTTTCACATACACAGTCTTCGTCATATTTAGTTACAATCAAGCTTGCATCATCATAAGTATCATAGATAAGATAAGGTGTTGAATCCTCCTCATACTTAGGTGCTCACACACCCTCATCATCATGAGCATGACTACTAAGGTATGATGTTGAATCCTCAACATCGGTTGATTGAGACACTTCACCATGTGCGCCATCAACCTGTCCATCATGTGCACAAGTGTTATGGGCCTCATAGGACAACGCTAAAGGCGTACTAGATGCTGCTGTGCTGTCATTCTCCATTTTAGAAGCATCAGAATCTTCTAAAGTTAGTACCTTTTCCCTTGGCACCTTTACCTTCTTGTCCATTGATACTTGGGGTTCATACCACTCAAGATGTTTGATGGTGCAAAAATCCTTGAATAACATGGCTGCATGAAATGCCTCACTAAGCACCATGTATTCTCTCAAACAATCTGTAAACTCCTCATCCTGTCCTTTCTGTCCTGTTTGCTACCTCTTTGAACCACTAGCTCCATTGTTCCCTGCATTGTTTTGATGGCTTGCCATAGCTTGCATCAACTATTGTCGCCCTTGTGCAAGAGTATTACGAATATTCCTCACGCTGTCTTCTACTTCTGTAAGTGATTTATTCCCTGTCTCCTTGCCTCATGAAACCACAAACCCCTCAGGCTGGCAGGATTGAGGCTCTGATACCACTGTAATGTCCTTACTAAAATTTTTGTGGATTTTTCCTCAATTTACCAACATAGACGTTTCATCAAACAATTTGCTGTAGTGTTGGGTATGTATGGTTGCTGATATAGTGGTTTTATAGATCGTTTGCAGCCCTTGAATTTTGTTTCGTCACATAACATATGCCAACAAAAATATGGAAATACATGGAATATATGCTAGCAACTTAATACATTAGAATTATGAGCAGCAGTAATACATTTTCACTCACATAGACTGTAATAGAAAACAAATGGAGACAAATCTGACCTGAATATTAATTGTATGGGCTGCCTGTGTGGTAAATACATTGTACATCAGTCATATAAAAAAGGGATAGGCCTGTAGGATGAAATTTGGGTGCAGCCACTGATAAATAATGAGAAGTGAACCTCTTTACAGTCAGCTCGACCACAGAAAGGAATACACAGTCTTTTCCCCACAGATGTGCTTCATGTTGCTTGCCACATCTTCGCTGCAGTTTCCATCTGCCTCTCCTACTTTTCCCTATCCAATTCAACCCGGCAGGGACTACGCTGCCACGTAGCCTTGTTATATTTAAGAATTTAGCAAGAACATCTAATGTCGACCACAAACAAAAACATGAACTCCACTTTATGCACTATACAACTCGTAGTCTTAGACCATTGTATACTTGTAAATGAGGATGAATTCAAATTATTTCCAAATTTATATCATGTGCTTTTAAGGCTTTGAAAAAATAAAGCTTGTTTATGAAAAATAGCATGAAAACTATCTAAAGTGACTTTCTAAAAGCTAGAGACAAATGCTTCAAAACCAACTTACAGATAAACATATGATTACATCTTTTAATAGATAAGCATATGATTACATATTTTAATAGATAAAGTAGATATTTCCATTACCTCTCTTATATTGCATCTTAGCTATTTTCTTTTTCAAAGTTTTCCTAAATAATTAGCTTAAGAAAGTAACACAATCAAGTATTTAATTTTGTGAGCATACCAATAACATATATAGATGAGGCAAATATTTCTTTTGATTTCAATTTTTATACTTCTTTATCCATCTTACCTAATTTCTCTTTCATTAAATTTTTTTTGACTATTTAGTTGAAGATATCTTTTAGCAACATAAACAACATTCCATAACTCATTTTTTTTCGTTGTACCTTTAGAATTATAATCTAACACGTGATTGTCATATATTAGTTACATTTTCATAGAGATGAAGTGGAACTTTAGTGTCAATCAAAATTTAACTATTTTTCCCTTTCACATAATTTTATCAAATGGGTTTAATATAGCTTTTACCTGCCATTAGAATAGTGCCAAGCAATAAGCTTGAATTTAATTAAGTTTGAATTTAATTTATTGTATTTCCACAATCAAAATTTAGAAATCACTAATTGTTTAAGAGAGTTAATTCTTACCACTCATCACCACAAACAACAACTTTGAGAATGCCATGTACAGTGTTCAAAATCACGAATGATCGAAATTGTAGCTTAATTATTTCCAAATTTCAACCTTCACTAACAATCACTTTATCCCTTTAGTCTCTTTACACACAATCATCGTCAAACAAGTTGTCTATCATATGGGTGACTAACATACAACTTAGTCAAATATACTTTGGTATTGCATGAATTCCTCAAGACTTAGTATTTAAAAGTGCGTAGAAAAAGCAACTATAAATACTAAAGATTATCCCCTTTGCCAACATAATAAACATATCCAATTAATATTGTATCTCTAACTACCTTTAAAACTTCTAATTAATAAACTTAAACCCCTCCAAAAATCTAAGTTTGAATGCTCCTCTATCTACTTCTCTAACATTTATAAAATAATAAGAAGTTACTTTACAATTCCTCTTATTTAATAAAACCAAAGTCAAGTTTTTAATCCATTTAATTTCATAAGGGCTCTCTTTGGCTTTGTAAGTCTCTCTCCTCAATTGGATACGCCTTCCCTTTTTGAGCTCGTATCATGCCAATTATTAGAGATAGTACTTTCTAGATAGAGATAGTAGAATGAACACAACACCCTTAAAGGCTTAACCACTTGAAAACACACATTTATGGCGGGAAAGTGGCGATAAAACAGACGCAAAGCCTCGTGGTTTTATGCTTTTGAAAGAACCCCAATAAATTCAATAAAGCTTGTAAGTTGTTTAAGTCATTATGGATCCTTCCTTGTCAAAAGTACATTGAGACTGTAATTTTCCTTTATTTGTTAATGAGATACTTTCTTAGAGAGACGATCCCTCAAGTCATACGATCTGGTATATAAATGCGACAAAAGAGTTTCCACACAAACCTACAAATTTTGTGATTCTTTTAGTTTTTTATAATATACCTATTTTCCTTTATAAACAAAATGGTAATAATTGTATAATTAAAAGGAAGTGAAATGAATTTTTTATTAGGAATGCAATAACGATAAGTATTAGATGTTATAAATAAATTTAATAATAAATCTATTCATGGTGGTGAAGGTGATTGCAAAAAATATCACGAATTGAATGGCTAAAGTAGCACTTCTTTGAATCCTACAACACACATTCCCTGTACTACAAAAATTTCCCTATGAATCTTATCACACACATTCCCTGTACTACAAAAAATTTCCCACGTGTCTATGCCCTTTATGAGCATGGCCATCAATGTGAGCTTCACTAATTGATCTAAATGGATCCTCAAAGACTTGATATGGTAGAGGTTATTTTTTTGGTTGTTTTGAAATTAAGCATCCTTATAAAATGCTTGAAATTTTTTAAAAGTGTTGAGGAAGTTGTTAATAATGCTTTAGAGAAGTTTTTGAAAATGGATAAGGTTATGTAGAGCTTCAAGTATGTGGAGGCATGAGCTAAAAGGAGGGGATCTTGGTACTTTATGCATTGTGCAATGCATAAGGACTAAGGCAATTGATGTGCAAGACTTTGGTTATGCGGGGAGATGGATAGGTCAAAGGGAGGTGTTACCTCCATGCTTCATGCCCTACATAAGTTATAAGGCACAATTGTGAAGACACCAAGGCATAAGTTAAAATGCATAAGAATAACTGTTAAGACCTGTAGAGATTAGTGTATGCAAAGGAAAGACGGAAGTTGAAGCATAGGTTAACCCCACACAAAGGGAACAAGGAAAAGGATAACAACTTGTAAGGCATGAGACATGCTTTGCACCATAGCAAAACCTATGTATTATAATAGAAGCAGGTGCCCTATGACAAAGAAGGTGTCAGCTTACATGGCAAATGATGTGGACACCCAAGTGTTGACATGTGGACCCTCTTACCAATCATGAGATGCCATGTGGAAATTCTAGAAAATCCAAAGTTGCTCAAATTCTATAGAGTTTCAAATGTCGAGGAAGCTATAATTGTTTCTTGAAAAATACTTGGGAGGTCATTGGTGTTCCATATACCATGAGTAGTAAGAATAAAAGGGAGTTTGGGAAATAGAAATAGGTTCTACAGGTTGGCTTGTTTGTTCATGGGAACAAATTTGAACATTAGAGAAGGTATATTCATGGGTAGCTTGGACCCAAATTGGAGAAGTTCGACCTTAAATGGTGAGATCGAGATAGTTCCTATATAAGTTGGATCGGGGAGAAAATAAAGGAAGAATTTGGTTCTTCCAAAGAAAAAAGAGAATGGAGGAAGAGAAGATAAGCAAGTTTTGTGCACGTGTCTACAAGAAGGGGGTTTCTTTGGCTCATTTAGTGCTTCATGGATTTCCCAATCAATGAGGGAAATTGTGCACTGAGAGGAAGAGGAGGGAAATATTCATCATCTTCATGCACTCTTATTGAGCCAAAAATTAAAATGTGGTAGAGTTCAATTTCAAGAACCATTGATTATGGTTAAGAGAGCTAAAACATAAGCTACAAAAAAGGTTGTTGTTGTATTTGGAAGTTGAAAAGGCATCCTTCTTGGAAAGAAGGAGATCTAGTTTCTAATCATTGTCTGGAAAAAAGTTTTTCAAGACTAAAGTTATTGCGAAATCTTGGGTTCCATGACATAGGAGATGACATAATTGCTGTCACAACTTTTAATAACCATAGAATTGAAGTGGTGAGTCTTATCCAAGAGGAAGAAAAGAATGCATTTAATGATGTCTGGTCATAATCCAAAGAACACAATAATCTTTGTTGTACATTTGTGTTTTCCTAGCCAAGTGTGTCAAGAGTAGGTTAAGGGTGTTACCCTTTCCTTGGCCCTAAGTCATTGGCAAAGGAATAACAAATTTCTCATTGAGCCTAATTTGTAATATATTGTTTCACGAGGTTCATTAGAGCCAAGTAAGCCTCCCCCTTGATGTTGGTTTTCCCATTTAGATTTCTAGGACAAATCCTGTATGTTCTATGTTGTGTGATTATGTGAATTTGTTGTCTTGAATTCATTGTCTAATTACATGGTAATTTTTGAAGAAAGAAAATATGACAAATTCGTGACGCAATTACCCAACCAAAATGTATGACATTACAAAGTAGTAACTTGTTCAAAACAAAGCACAACAAGGTTAAATAAATCAACACAGTAAGAACATTTTCTTTTGCATATTAAAAAAGTGAGAGGCATTTGTGTTGGTGAATATATTGTATCAAATAATTGTGTCCTTAGCATGTGCATATTGAAGCAAAGGAACCCGTGGGTAAGGCTTTGGAAAGAGAAAGAATGAGAGAATTGAAATCCATCAATGAGCAAATTTAGGAAGAGAATCAATAGTTGATAGAGAAGTTGTAGTAGTTAGAAAAGAAGAATAAATACTTGCAATGTAAGCTCTACCTCAAAATATTTTATGGATACAATGAGAGAACAACTAGTAAGACACCAAGGCTC
Source organism: Picea abies (assembly GCA_900067695.1). Taxonomy (NCBI): domain Eukaryota; kingdom Viridiplantae; phylum Streptophyta; class Pinopsida; order Pinales; family Pinaceae; genus Picea; species Picea abies. Next base: position 5,805 of record CBVK0103924829.1, read on the forward strand.
CATCAACGATTCCATGAAGAGCTTGGATTTTTTTAGTGTTCAACTTATGCAGTTGGAAGAGAAGGTGGATGGTCACCGAGAGAAGAGGTATACTTAGATGATGGGACAACAACAACAAGAATTTGAATCCAAGGAGGAAATGTTGAAAAAATGTCAAGTAGAATTCCAAGTGATGAAGGAAGAGGCAAAACCTTCTACTTCTATAGTATATGTTTGCACCATGACTAAGAGAAACTGGTAAACATTCCCTGAAAATATCTTTCTCACTTTAATTTGGAAAAAGAGAATTTTGGTATTGCATAATATTGGCATAGGCTCTAAGTTGATGAAGCAGATGGGCTACAATGGCCAAGGGATTGGAATGAAGGGACAAGGGATTAAAGACACTATTGTAGTTAAACCCAGGTTGAAGTACAAAGGCTTAGGGTTTGGTGGTAAAGAGGAAATGGGTGAATACTCCAAAGTTGTAAAAGATTGTGAGAATGTGTAGGCAAAAGAATGCAACTCATCTCTAAAAAGTTTATTGATCCAGGTGGATATCGGGGTCCACCCACCTTTTCCAAATGGCTCATGCATTTCTTTATTATATCTCCGATCTCATTTCGTGCCGAAAATAATCCGCATCATTTATCTATAAGAAAATCTAAGACCACCATGATCACCTCAAGTGATGAAAAGACACAAAATAAATGGAGTAGGAAACAATCCACTACATGCTCTTTTTGTGGATTGGGAGGCCACTATGTGGTTTCACACTAGAAGAAAAAAACCTTATATAAAAGGTTACATTACTTCCAAAAGAAGGAGGATGTTAGGATAACTTCCTCAAGCCAGCAAAAGGTTTATAAAGAGCTTGAACAAGAAAAGATTACATACCATCCAGAACAATAGTAAGAACTATTGTATCCATTACAAATTGACTGGACATTGGGATGTCAAACGTTGGAAATTACATGATACATCTTGAGCTTCATCCCAAGAACGAGACAACCAAAACAAAGAGAAGGTGGATATGAAAGGTTAAGGGATAAGAAGGCATGCTTACATATGCATTCAAAGAGGTAGTGGTATCCAAAGATGATAGTCACACCAATAAAAAGGCTAGTAAGGAAACACCATCATTTAGAGCATCTTGTTTAAAGAACGAGACAACCAAAACAAAGAGAAGGTGGATATGAAAGGTTAAGGGATAAGAAGGCATGCTTACATATGCATTCAAAGAGGTAGTGGTATCCAAAGATGATAGTCACACCAATAAAAAGGCTAGTAAGGAAACACCATCATTTAGAGCATCTTGTTTAAGGTTCCTAGTGTCTAAGTTGTAAGGAATTTATCCATGGAAAAAATTTGCAGTATGGTGAATAAGTTGGTTCCAATGGGTCTTTAAGACTCAACAGATTTGAAGAAAGAAACTATTATCACATTGTTAAGGGAACCAATAGAGTTGCTTTAGGTTTTAATCGTTGTTGTATTTTCTTTTTCATTTACCAATTTTGTTTGGAGATTGAAAGTTTTGTATGCATCACTCTTTCTCAATATGTGGAAGCTAGGGCAACAAAGTAAGGTAAGTTTTGAATGCTGAAGTTCATAAATTAGATGAGTCAAACCCAAGAACAAGAAATCATATTGGTAGTTGAGAATGTGTGCTCCTACTAAGATAGAAGGATGAATTATCATATTTTATTTGGTTCCTTAAGCACATCCAAAAGAAGAAGATGCCAAGACAACCATAGCATTGCTTATTTACATTCCTTAATGCTTAGTGAGAAATGAAGAAGGTAGACATCGAGTAGAATTTTTTCATGGATGCACAAGATGACAGAGTTTGGTAGTGAAGAAAGCTATAATTTCTTCATTGGATGGGCTCAAAGACTTATGAGATAAAACTACATATGGGAGATAAGACTATTTCTCAAGTCTTCTGTTTTTCCATAAGAATTTATGTGGAATTTTTAGCAAGATGGAAATTGAGAAAATACAAAAGTTTGATTTGTGCCTTCTTCAACTAAGGTACAATGGGACAAGCTAAAAAGAGGTAACCTTGTTTGGGAATGTCGACCTTCAAATTCTCTATAGAGATCGAAGTATGGTGTTATTTACCCACATTCAACAAATTTAGAGCGCATAAAACTTGTCAATCAGAGTCAAATATTTTGGGGACCAAAATCCCTCCCATTAGAGAGGTGTGATCTAAATGGATCCTCAAAGACTTGATATGGTGGAGGTTATTTATTTAGTTGATTTGAGCTTAAGAATCCTTGTGATTTTAATGCTTATTTATTTAGTTGATTTGAGCTTAAGAATCCTTGTGATTTTAATGCTCAAAATTTGTTAAAATCTTTAAGGAAGTTGTTAACAATGCATTAGAGGAGTTCCTTAAAAAATGGCCAAGGAAAAAGTTTATGTGGAACTTCAAGGATGTAGAGGCATGGACTAAAACGATGGGAGATTTATGCTCCATGTTCCATGCACCACATAAGGACTAAGGAAATAGAATTACAAGGAACATTAAAGGAAAATGCACCAAGGCATAATTTAAAAGACACAAGACTAAGGATTAAGACTAGTGGAGGCTAGCATGCATGGGGAAAAAGGTGGGAGTTAGAGTAGAGTCTAAATTTGTGCTCCTCACAAAAGGAAAAAGGAAAGGGATAAAAACTTGTGAGGCATGAGACATGCTCCACTTTGCAGCATAACCTTTGGGCTTCAGATTTCGTTTATGTCAATTGCGTTGGAATCGTAATCACGTAATTCATATAGTCGACTTGTTTTGGTGGTGAAAAATACACTTTGAAGAATGCCGAAAAATTACGCTCAAAGGCACTTTTTAATGGAAGTATGGGCCTCATTCTTGTTGTTTCTTTGCTTGAATCCAGTTCTGTTAGTTCATGTGTCGTCTGTGTCATATATTCTCTTAGTTCATTCATTGAAGTTGAGGTAATCTGTCGATAGCATAGAAATATAAATATGTGAAAACAACGAACTGACGTTCGAAGTGCTTAACACTGTTTAGGTGATGGGAGAACCAATTTTCTTCTAAGATGCATTTCAAAGACAATGCAAGAACTACATATGTTGTAGTTAACCCATCTGATGTTATACGACACTTCCATGCTCATGGTTAGTCATAAAATCAAGAAGTGCAAGTGAACAAGCTAGTATGACATGCATAATGAAAGCTATTGGCAACACAAAAAGACTTAATTATGACTGCAGTGTGAAGTAGATCAGGCGAGATAGGAGATTAGCCATCAATTATCCAGTCATGTGTAGAAATTTTAATCATTGGAAATGATAGGAACCTGACTAACAGGAGCAGTGAGAAGCAGTCGAGTTGGAGGAGAATAAAAGAGGTTTCAATATGGAGATGTGTCACTGATAAGGTTTATGTCAGTGAGGAAAATAAGATCATTGTTGATACTCTTAGCGTTGATGAGGGATCTTGGGATATCAACAGATAAAGAGGGAAACTCATTAGCAAGCATTGCATCGGCGAGGGAGAGACGAACCTCGTCGATATGTAGTGTATTAGAGAGAAAGATATGTAGTGTATTAGAGAGAAAGGGAGTAGTGTTGTTAATATGCAATGTATCAGTGAAGATGGAAGTAAATAAACTGGTGAAAGGCATGTTTGCAGTGAAGACAATCGTGTGAACATTATCGGTGTAACGACGGTGATCAAGCGAACTTTGCAAGTGATAAATATGTGTGTCAGTGAGGTTTAGTCGAAGGATGACAGAGTATAAGCCAAGGTTTGAGAAAGGTGGCTAATGTGTCAATGATGAAATCACTAATGTGCCAATATTGGTGGTATTGGCAGAGTAAGAAGAAAGTTCGCATATGTGCTTCGTAACGGTGAAGAAAGAGGGAACTCGTTAAGATGTGTAACGGTGAGTCAGAGTGACGTAAAGAAAAAATGCAAACAGTAAAGCGGGAAGAGCGGTAGGAACAACTTGGATTTATCCATTCGCATGAGAGAGAGAGAGAGAGAGAGAGAGTACAAGCTTTCCACTAGGAAATTTTGAAGGGGGTGCAAATTTCTTCTCTTAGAGAGATGATAAGAAAAGAAAATTGGGAGGTCGCAACAAATGGCAACACATTGGGTGAAGCCACTATCTCTACTTGTCTTTTCTAACTAATAAGTAGAAAATGTAGGGGGTCATAAAATTACTTTTAAGATCAGAAATTGCGAAGATAATGTGCAACAATTACTTGAAAGATTCCATTGTGGTGGACTCACTGGAAATGCTTGCATGTCGGCTAGCGAAGCTTGTCTCATGTAAATAGAGGATGAATTATGGTGAGATTTATTTCTTTAAACTGTGTCGACCATTTGGGTTGGTATCTCCATCACGGGGGTGATATAGGTCTGGGATAAATAAATATTTTTCACCGGGTGTGTGTGTGTGATGTGTGTGTGTGTGTGTGTGTGTGTGTGTGTGTGTGTGTGCGTGCATGTGCGCACGCGCGCGTATGTGTGTTGCTCCACATAAAGGTGTTGTTCCATTGTTCGCGAGCGTCCATAGCCCCAATGGAGTCACCACGACATCACAAACCTTACTCTGTTGTCAGGAAGCATCCATATCCTTGACGGAGATATCTGCATCTCCCCCAGTCTAGTCAAACTTTCCTTTCCATTCCTTCCCAATCTGTTCAATGCTTAACATACGGTGGATGGGGAAAGAAGTGGCCTTTTTTAGCCTGATAGAGGATGATTGTCATCTATTGAAATTTTTTTGAATACTTGTTGCACCTAGATACATAAAGATATTTGTTGGGTTTTTATCCTTTAGACTTTGACACTTCACCCTTCACATTAGCAGCTACTTAGTGTGTGGATGGCTCCCTTGTTAGATAGGATCTGCTCACCAGCCAATATGTAAGGATGATCGTTGATTAACCACTATGTTAAGTCACGGTTTGATTGTTGTCACAAATTTCCAAAAAAGTCTTGATTCATATTCAAACAAAGACCCCATAATCCTGCTCATGAGAAAGGAAAGAGATGCAAGTTTATTCGAGCTTGTTTCTAGTGCGAAGGTGTTGTCTGTGAAAAGACAAATAGAGGTGAGAGGTATGTATATCATCAAATATAATCAGGGATCAAAAGACAAACAAAAATTAAAAATTGAATTCCCTTCAAGGGAAAAGATGATGAAGAAAGAAAGAGAAGAGATGTGTTGAATTAGGAGAAGAACTTGGCCCAACACCCTACTGCAATTGAAAAATAAACCGTGAACAAATGGAAATCAATGATATGCAGTCAAGAAAGTCAATAGACTGAGAAAGAGATCATAAATTGAGTGTTTCCATCAACTTTAAGGATGTTCATGCATTCCAACCAGCAAGAAGTTTGCAGCCTCTTGATAAGACTAATCCATGTGAAAGTGTTTATGCATATTATTCTCATTTAGATCATCATGTTTTTCTGAAAGCTTCCAGTTCAATTTTGTAGCCTTGTGCTTCAAAATTAACGGTTGGCCAGAGCTCCAATTCATTGTCCACTAGATTGCTTTGCTTTGGCCTTGCGAGATCATCACTTCATCTCCACTACTTCCAGTTCCAAAACTTATGATACAACATGATATGTTCAGTTAACCATAATTATGATTGTGCAAGTTCATGTTTCATGATCAATTGAAATTATTTGAATATATGTGTCTTTGTCAAATTGTGTCCTTCTTTTCAGGTCGGTGTCACTTTACATGATCGAGACCAGTTCCTATTGCCAAGATTTCAGTAGAGAGGCGAAGTAGACTTAGCTTGAATGTTGGTTTTTCAAATGGAAACTCTCCTTTGGGAAACAAATAGATATGGTTGTAACAATCATCTCTTATACCCTAAAAAGGTATATTTGAAAACCATTATCCTCGAACCGGGTTGTACACCATTCAATGATACTCATGTAAGTGAATGTACATCTTGTTGTTTGGTTTTTGTTTTGTGTTTTTGGCTGAGTTTTGAAATATCATTCTTCGCGATCCTTCTCAACATAACCCCAAAAAATTAGTAGACCAGTGCCTTGAATAGCTTCGTTGAGAGTTTCATGGCTGGGCTCGAATGTACATGCTCATTGAATAGCTAAAAATTCCAATTCTAAAGACAACATAAACATCATGACATAAAACTCCCGGTGAGATCAAGATGAAGGAAACCAATCAAGAAACATCATGAGCAAATTCAAACAAGGTCATTTTAAGATAGAGAACCAATGAAAATCAATCAATTAGTCCAAGTCAATAGACTACGATCTGTTTTCTCAAAGAGTAAAGCAATAGAGTGAGAAATCATATCAAGACGGTTAAATATGAGTCAATAAGCTTCAAAGGACAAACTCACACTTCAACAAAGATGAAATCATATCAGCCAAGATACCTAAGTCATTAAATAAGTCACTTAATATGAGAAATGTTGTGTAGGTCTCACATAATAGACAATGCATGATGATCAAAAAATGAATTCCATTGATTCGATATCGTAAGATCAAGCAAAGGATATCTATCTTTCCATGAAAGATGATTGGGTAAATAAATTGACCTTAAAAAATAAGGCATGGGAGCTTGGGGTGTCGAAAGATACATTAAAGTGCTTGTGTGTATGTGCTCTTGAATCCCTCATATTTTCGAGATACTCAACATAATCAAAGGAAAACATGATTTCTTTCCTATAAATAAAAAAAACGCCTAAGAATGGGAAAGGGATAAATGTACCAAGAACCTCAAGTACAAACTCTTCATAGAACAACAATCACTCGATGATCCTACTCAATGGACATCGTCCTACCGAGAAGATTTGTAACATATTTTATCTCACCGGTATTTGTGTTGAGAACCAAGAGAATGCACCCAAGAGACCATCACATCGATCTATTGGTCTAGAAGCTTTTGCAAAAAACAGAACTTTCAAAATATTGATCAATAGGGATGGTATAACTATCACGAATTATGAACTGCAAGGTTGTGAACAGTTGATGTGGTTCCTTCAATCCAATTTCCATCTTGGCCAAGCTGTAAAGTATTCCTAAACAGATATTCTTTCAGCATATTTGGATAACCGACTGTCTAACTATCAATGTCAGAGTGAATGTTGTTGAAACAAGTGAATTTTTCAATTGAACTTCTCAAAGAATTCTTGCACATGGTTTCCTCATGAAGATGGACAAAAACCAAGGTTAAGCCAAGCTTTTAGTTAAACAAAGAATGAAAAAAATCAATGAAAAGAAGAAGGCTTTGATGAAAAGGAACTTAAACTACGACAAGTCATCACGAACTGCAAATTAAACTAATTGCAATTGGTGGCCTTTATTGAAGAAACCAAGACAAATCTAAATCTATACTATACAAACGAAAATGAGAGCAAATATATAAACTATGCATGCATAAAGAAGAAACGACCTAAGCTACTCCTATTCTTTCTCTAACTTACATTAGCTGAATAAAAGTTAGGTGAAAGAATAATGCCAATGAAGCCAATCCAGTAACTCCCAACCTGCAACCACATGTTCAACAAAAGTTGGTTGCAGACATTGGAGTGGTGAGAGATCAAAGATAGGAAGAATTGATTTAGGCAAATCTCCACCCAACTTGTTGAATTTGGCGGCGTTATGACTCATGATACATGTAGAAATATAGGATTCCTCTACCTAGGGCTCAATTATATCATAGAATTTACAATGATCATCATAGGATTATTGGAAGTAATGAGAAAGTGAGTGATGCACCTCATGAGACTCATAAATGAAATTTGTGTGAAATGTACCTTGTGAGAGAGTCTCGGAGTGGGTGGCATCATTCATTCCAAGGATCGAAGCCAAACAATGAGAACATGGCATGATCATTGGTTGAAATTGAAGTTCCTCATTATCTAGGTAAATCCCCCTAGGTCCACATTTCACATACCCCGCATGCTAAGAGGAAAGATGATATTTGATTGCTCAAGGGAAATATTGAGCGAAATATGAATCCAAGTTTTCTCCCATGAAATTAGCAAAATCATGTGAGGAGTGTTGGAGGATTAAGACATAATCAAAGGATGAGTGATGCATCTACCCTTGAGGATTAAGAACTGATTCTAGAGCAGATTTAGGTGATGATGTTTCTTGGATCAGCTTGACATTTCATGTGCTTTGTATGGTGATGGGTTGTTCATTTGTTGAGATTTATTCATGGGGACCCACAAATTCATTATTCCCTACATATCTTAAATTTTTTGTTTGTTAGCATCTATGCTTTAGGATAAAAAAATTCAGATTGTGTAGGACCAGCAAATGATATGTTAGTATTCACATCCAATTATGAAACAGGAAAGTAGTCATCGAAAACAAAGTTTTCAAGATCAAATTGTAGTTTTGTATGTTCCGGAAATGGAAAAGGACTTAGAACTTCATGCATCCTGGATGGATTGTCATGAAGAATGATTTCATGACTGATCAAAGCTTGGAAATCTTGTTGTTCTGATTTATCATTCAATGTTCTGTTATAAGAAAAGTGTACAGGTTGCATTGCATGATAAACATGTGGGCGCTCATGTAAGTGATTAGTGTCAAACATATTTGTATAAATGGAATGCAAATCTTTGGATTTTGAAAATGACAGTATTTCTTCAATAGGGGATTCGTCACAAACCAAAGTATGTTCATGATTTTTTGAAGGGGAGACAACAGATGATTCGCACTCTGGGGCTAAGGGGTTTAAGATTTCTGATAAGGATTCGCCCATAGCTACATCAGAGTGTTGGTTAGAGATCATACATCCCCTATCCTTCATGGTTAGATTTGGATCTTGTGAATGAGAAATGGTTTGATCATCCAGAACACACCCTTTAGGAAAAGAGATGGGAAAATAAAACCAATCAAAGATTTCTTGGTCTGACGGTTTGTCACTTTCAGGAAATCTATAATAAATATGCATGACTCTTTGAAATAAATCATCCAAGGACTCGTTTCCAAGCCTACGAGTTTTCATGAATTCATTAAAGAATTTATCATAAACATAATCTACATGAGCAAAATTGAATATTTCCATGAATTGTCTCAAGCTATGTGTTGAAATTTTGGTATGCTCGTTTAACCATAGACAATGTCACATCATTGTCACCCAACCATAGGAATTCAAATATGCCACCCCCAAGCACACTAACCTTTACTTAGAATAATTCCAGCAAG
>CBVK0103924857.1:0-17372 GCA_900067695.1 Picea abies
TTAACGGTCGCGATCAGAGAACCCAGATCAATGGCGCACAGGCGATCCAGATCTCCCTTGCCTCTTTGGATTTAATCATCCTGTGTCCTTCCCTCATCATGTCACCTCTCGAGCTGTCGCTCCCCTACAGCCTATCTTCCACTTCACTTCTTAGCATGGCCCTTCTGTAGTCTATCATCCTCCTTCCAGCTGCCATGTGTTCTCCTCTCTCCACGTCACCTATCCACGCATCCTCGTGGCACATCTTTTCCTTTTCTTATTTTTTCCTGACACCTCATGCCAGGTGTTCTTCATCTCCCAACTCGCCTCTCCTCCTCCCCCAGTCCTGCCACCTTATGACTTCCCCGTCATCTCCCTACGGCATTGTGCCTCATCATAAGTATGCTTCAACCTTTCCCCTCTGGCTATGTATGGCCGTCTCTACTCCTAATCCACTCAAGCCCCATGCTCCGTGTCTCCTCTGCCCATCCACCACTCCCATTATGTGCCCAGCCTCCGCGCTGGCCTCCATGTCTATTCATCAGGCTATTCAACTAATCCAGATGGCAGCGTGAGGGACCCTCCACGTCCCAAAGGTGCCGAGTTGGCCGGGCCGTTCTCAATCCCAAGGAAGAAGTTATTAAAGTAGTTAGTGGTGGTTAGATATCATTTCCGCCATAAAGGGAAAATCCAGCGATGAATTAAAAGCACGTCGATTCACCCACGGGACTGTCAGGAGTTCAATTGTGTCTGCCATAGGTGCACGATCATTTAGAAACTGCAGGTGCAGATTGTCAGAAGCCATGCAGACGCAATGTTTTTTAATGTAGCATCTTGTTTTTGCTGCTACTGTTGTTTTTGAGTATATGTAGGCATTTTCGCCATTTTTGTAAGTATCGATGGTTGAGCAAGGCTTCCGGTGGAAAACTTTAATGAAGCTCTGTTTTCCTGGTTATGTCTAGACTCTTGAGACTTCTTGTCTGATGAATGTTAGTTTTTGTTTCGCGTCTTTGTCTACACTGTATTAGAACGGCTCGGAATTGGAGAATCCAGTCGAGTGGTAACTGTTATAGGATGATGTAGAGTTTGATCACTGTAACATTTGCACTGTTTCTGATCAGTCCCTATGATTTTCTTAGTGATGAATGAATTGGAATTGGAGAATCCAGTCAAGTCCCCCCTCTCAGTTCCTCAAAGATATGAACCAGAGGATCTCGCATTCAGAGTTTTTCTTCTACGAATTACTGAAAGGCTTGTTGCCTGAGGTAGTTTGTCCACTCCCCTCACCAAGTCTTCAACCTGCTCATTTTCAAATCAAACCACTGACTGAAGTTAGATCAAGACCTCCTTTGTTCCTCGCATGCCAGACCTAGTCCCTGAGTTTGAGTGATATCTTCCCGAGTCTCTACCCATTTGATCACCCATTAAAAACTACCGTGACATAAAAAACTGATGGGCATCGGGATTTTCTCCTACTGCAATCCAGGGGTGACTTCCATCGCCAACATTTCTAGCGCCATTGCTAGGGATGAAGTTGAAAATTTTCCCCGGGATTGAACGACATTGAACCTCTGATTCCGAAGGTGCATCAGGTATCAGAGCCTTTGGAGATTGCTACTGTGCACCTGGTGACTCCATTGTGATGACTCCGCTGGGGAGAACCTGCTCTATTAATTGTGGCTTTCAGAGGCAGACACACGCGGTCTCATCCACAGCTGCCTCTAGCTACACCTGAAACTAATCCAGAGGTGGTTCTCAGAAAAGGAAAGGACTCTAAAGAAGAATCTTCCACCGCCGAACCAGGTAATCCGCCATCTCCTTCTGTAGGAACTCCATTTTCTCCTCCTCAGTTTCTCAATAGGCCTCCTTTAGAGGTTTCCCATTTCCTGAACTTAGAGAGTGTTCCTGCTGAGTTTTCCCCTCCTGGTCTGGGATTGGAGGGAGAAACCCTTGTCACTCCCCTCTCCTCCGAAGTTGTACCCTGGCGTAGACCCAGGACCGTAGAAGATTTCCCCACGCCTAGTTTTACCACTCCTGCACAAAGAGGAGCACCTGCTGACTTGAGTTAATTAGCCTTTTCCTTAAATCCCCTCTTGTTTCCCACCCCACTTCGGGATTCATTCCTAGTATCCCATTTTTGAGCTCCTTCTCCTCCTAGTTCTCCTCCACATAATAGCCCTATGGCAGGAGAAAACCCCCCTAGGACCAGAATTGAGGTTATAATAGCTGCTAGGTATGCTCCTCTTGTCTTACCTCAGCCTCTCAATGACCTCCCAGTAGATGAATACCTTAAGCAACTGCCCAAGTTTACAGGCGAGGGGGACATAATTGCAGAAGAACATCTAGAAGCCTTTTACACTTTCACGGATGATAATGTTATCATGCACGTAGGCGTATGGATCAGAATTTTTGTCCATAGTCTCCAAGGAGAGGCTAGAAAATGGTTTAAGGCCCTACCCCCTAGATCTATTGATGGGATCGAAGCTTTAGATAATGCCTTTTTAAGACAGTGGGGAGATAAAAAAGACTTCATGTATTACATGACAGGGTTTGGGTCTTTGAGGAGAAAGGAAGGAGAATCTGTCTCTGACTTCTCCAAGAGATTTAATAAAATGTACAATAAAATCCCTGCTGACATAAATCCCTTCGAAGCTTTTGCAAATATCACTTATGCTAGCACCTTCGATCCCGATTTCTTCCTCCTATTGAGGGAAAGAAGAGCCACTACTCTATCCCATATGAAAGATGCAGCCGTGGAAGTAGAATCTAATATATTGGTTGTTGATCGAATCAAGAACACTGCTAGTAGAAACATATCCAGGCAGAGGCCTGAAGCTTCTCCATCTATCTCCTCTCCTCTACCCCTTCAGACAGATGAGACAGCTAGATTACTAAAGTCACTTTCTGCTAGAATGGAAAGGTGGGAGTTATAAGGGAAGCCCACGTACATAAATCCTCAGAATGATGATGGTAGAGGTTTTAGGATACCTGATAACAATGGACCATGGGCCTTCCCAAGGGAACAAAGGGAAAAAGACAGAGAAGATCAAAGGATTCAAACCCCTCTCCAAAATAACCTTGTTACTCATGAGGGAGGGGAAGAGATAGACGAGTTCGACCCCAAAATTCATTGTGTTGAAGAAGCTCCTCCTTTTCCCCATTTGACTTAGTCTGCATATGAAAAATCCCTGATGAACATCCAAATTCATGAGTTATGTAAAGGAGAAAAGGTTGGTCACACCTATAACAGATACAATCTTAGGTCAAGAAATAAAGAAGGAGACTTTGACAGCCAATACTAGCCCCTCATAGCAGAAAGGCCTACTAAGTCTGCAACAATCACTACTAAAGAAAAGAAAGTTCAGAATGCTTCGTCGGCGGTCAAAGAACCTGTCTATGAGGTAAGGGAAGCTCCTAAGCTGATTTCCTCCTTTAATTTTGAGCATGAAATTCAAAATATTAGAATTCTCGTTCCCCTCTCAGAGCTGGTTAAAAATGAGGAATTCAAAAGATCCCTCTCCAAGTTGTTGCAATCTGAGTCCCCCCTAGCCTCCCTCTGACTCAGTGAACCTTTAAGATGAGAAACCAGCTGTCATCCTAGGTCCCATGGTAGAAGACATAGATGATTCATCCCCTCCCTTCTACACCTCCCTGAACATACATGATAAAGTGTTGCATAATTGCCTCATGGATTCAGGAGATTCCCATAACGTTATGCCCAAAATAGTAATGGAAGAGTTGGGACTGGAGGTGACAAAAGCTTATCATGATTTTTATTCTTTCAAGTCAAGGAGATTCCAGTGTCTAGGTGTCATCAAAGACCTGGTGGTTTCTTTGTTTCAGTTTCCCATGAAGAGTGTGGTCATGGATATTGTGGTAGTTGACGTTCCCCCCAAGTTTGACATGCTGTTGTCAAGGTCTTGGATTAAAAGACTTGGAGGAACGTTACAGATGGATCTCACATACGCTACCATTCCAGTCTTTGGAGGGGAACACAGGAGGTTGTATAGAGAAGCCCAGCTAGCCTATATTGTCAGTGATGAAGCAAACCCCACTAATCACCCCATCTTTGCACTTGACACCGATTTAGGGTCTAGTTTGTTACAGATCACTGGAGCTCCCGAGGTCCCTTTACAGATCAGAAAGCAACCCATTCTTAATCAATAGATACCTCCTCCAACCACCTCTGTTTGGAATATTTTCTTTGATGGAGCTTCCTCCAGTATAGGCGCAGGCGCTGGGGTGATTTTCATATCGCCCTGTCAAGAGACCATATCCCTGTTATACAAGCTGGAATTTGAAACTACCAACAATGTGGCGGAATATGAAGCTCTTGTTCTGGGTATGAGGGCTGCAAAAGAAATGGGAATTAAAGAGGTGTTAGTGTTCAGAGATGCAGAATTAATAATCCAACAGGTCAGCAATGTTTATCAGGCCAAGCATCCTCGGATCAGGAGTTATAGAAATGAGGTATGGGAGTTGATTGATAATTTCTTCTCAGCTTTCAACATTATTTTTGTCCCAAGGGAAGAGAATACCTTGGCCGACTCCTTAGCAGTCTCAGCTATTCTGTTCAAGATCCCTTTGCCGCCGAAGATCCATGGTGAAGTCGAAATAAGATATTGGCCATCCATCCTGGACAATGTAAAGCATTGGGAGGTATTCGAGGACGATATTGAAATTAAAAATTTTCTTCAGTCCGTCGATGAGTTTTCAACATTGCACATCGATCAAGATCCTGATCCCGAAGGTGACCCTCCCTTTGAGGTATTCTTGAATAAAATTTTTAATCACCAGATTATTCAGCTGCCTAGCAATCACATTCCAAGGGGACTAGTCCCTTTAGAAAGACTGTTCGACAATAATGATGTGGCAGTAAAGGGTGGATTTTCAAATAAATATGTTGAGATAGACGAATGCAACATTGGTACATAGGAGGAGCCTAAGTTTGTCAAATTATAAGGCAACCTGATCAATGAGCAAAGGGCGGAATATACTGAGTTACTAAAGGAATTCGTTGATGTGTTTGCATGGGCCTATGAAGACCTCAAGACTTATGACACATCTGTCATCGAGCAAAAGATCCCACTAAAAGAAGAAGCTAATCCATTCAGCCAGAAGTTGAGACAGATAAATCCCATGTTGCTACTTGTCATGGAGAAGGAAGTGAAGAAATTGCTAGATGCCCAAATGATCGTCCCCTTGAGATATTCCGAATGGGTGGCCAATTTGGTCCCAGTAAGGAAGAAAAGTGGAGAAATCAGACTCTCTGTTGATTTCAGGAACCTGAATACGAGCTTAAGGAAAGACAATTACCCCCTACCCAATATGGAACAAATACTGCAGAGGGTAACCAGTGCGTCTAGGATATCCATGATTGATGGTTTTTCTGGCTATAATCAGATATCAGTCATACTCGAGGACAGAGAAAAAATGACCTTCACCACTCCTTGGGGCACATTCATGTATGCCAAAATTCCTTTTGGATTGATGAATGCAGGGGCAACATTTCAGCGAGCCATGGACATAGCCTTCATCGGGGAGAAAGATAAGTTTGTGGTGATCTACCTGGATCACATAACGGTCTTCTCCAGGTCTGACAGAGAGCACTGCGGTCATTTGATAAAAAAAAAATTGAAGTGTCGGAGGTTTGGCCTATCCTTGAATCCCAGAAAATCTTTGTTTTCTATGAAGGAGGGGAAGCTATTAGGCCATATAGTATCAGAAGAAGGCGTGAGGATTGATCCTAGCAGGGTAGAGGCAATTCAAACCATGTCACTTCCTAGATCCAAGAAGGAAGTTCAGGCCTTTTTATGAAAGATTAATTTCTTGAGGAGATTCGTCTCAAATTTTGCTGAGTTGGTGAAACATATCACAACCATGCTCAGAAAAGGAAATGAAGTGAAATGGACCACTGAACCCAGGGAATATTTTACACAAATAAAAAGGGCATTGACCAAGGCACCTGTGTTGATCAGTCCTAACTATTCCAAAGGATTCCTAATTTTCTCTTTTGCTTCTTTTGATACAGTAGCGACGGTCTTGTTGCAGAAAAATGTGGAAGGGAGAGAACAACCCATTTCCTTTTTCAGGAAGGCATTAAGAGATGCAGAGGTCAGGTATGAAATCATAGAAAAACAGGTCTATGTCCTAGTAAAATCTCTCAAATATTTCAGAGTCTACATCTTGCACTCAAAGGTGACCGCATACGTTCCTTCGACCTTTGTGAAGGACATCCTTGTACAACCCGACATAGATGGGAGAAGAGGTAAGTGGATTGCCAGGATCCTAGAGTTTGATCTGGAGATTAATCCCACTAAGTTGATAAAGGGGCAGGGTTTAGCCAAGCTACTGGCTGAATCCAATTGCAGAGCCTTGGGGATTAGCTTCATCAACGCCTGTTCAGAAAATCCGCCAGCTGAGTCGGCCAATAAGAATTCTCAGGATGCCTTACCACCAACAACATGCACATGGTACAAGGATATCTTGTATTTTTTACGAGAATTAAAGCTTCCTGATGGAATGGGAAAAAGCGAGGCGAGAGCTCTAAATCTCAAGGCAGTCAGGTATTGCCTCATTGACCAAGCCTTGCACTGGAAAGACCCTCTAGGAGTATTTTTAAGATGCATGGGCCCACAAGAAGCCCAGAAGGTTATGTCTAACTTCCATAATGGCCTTTATGGGGGGCATCATTTCTGGAATACCACAACTCATAAGATCCTCAGGGCTGGGTATTACTGGCCTACTTTATTCGCTGATGTCTGCAGAGAAATCAGAGCTTGCATCAAATGCCAAAATTTCTCAGGAAAGCAACAACTCAAATCGCTGCCATTAAAGCCTGTAGTAGTTTCAACACCTTTTTAGCAGTGGGGATTGGACTTCATTGGAGAAATTCATCCTCCATCAAGTGGTCAAAACAGGTGGATCTTGATTGCAACAGACTACTTCACCAAGTGGATAGAAGATGCCCCTACCAGGAGTACTTCTCACAAAGTGATCATCAGCTTCTTGGAGGATATCATAGCCAGATTTGGCTGTCCTAGCAAAATTGTCACTGATAATGCCCCCCCCTTTCGGTCCGAGCCTCTGGTCAAGTTCTGTGAACAGTTTGATATTTCATTGATCCACTCTACCCCCTATTATCCTCAAGGAAATGGACTGGTGGAGTCTTCCAATAAAATTTTGATCAAGCTCATCAAAAAATTACTGGAAGACAATAAAAGGGCCTGGGATTCCAAGCTCAAATTTTCTCTATGGGATGATCGGGTGACAACTAAGAAGTCCCTGGGAATCTCACCTTTCCAACTTGTTTATGGGAGGGAGGTTGTTTTCCCTACTCAGCTTGCTTTATCCGTGGCAAAATTCCTCCAAGACCTAGAAGGAGAGCCTGAAAATATGGTCATAAGGATTCATTAGATGGTGGAAGTGCAACAGATCAGGGAACAGGTCATGAACAGGGCCTATAATCATCAGCAGAAGATCAAGCAAACCTTTGACAGGAAGGACAGAAAGAAAGATTTCGAGCTAGGTGATCTGGTGCTCAAATGGGATGCACCCAGGCAGGATAGGGGCAAGCACAGTAAGTTTGATGCCCTCTGGTTTGGACCTTTCAATATCTCTGAAGTATTTTCAAACAATACTTATAGGTTGCAAGATTTGGAAGGTGAAGAAGTTTTTAATGGCCCAGTAAATGGGCATTTCTTGAAAAAAAAAATTGTGAGCCGCAGTCAGCTCTTTTGTTTTTGTAAATATTATTTTCTGTTTCAGCTTAATAAATGACTCCATAGCCCAACAGCAAGGCATTGAATCTGCAAAAAGAGTCCTTAGAGCATCGCAGGGACGACTCTATCCCCCGAGCATGCACCTCTTCAATGGCTGCGATCAAAGCACCCGGATCAACGACGCATAAAGCAATTCCGGACCCCCCTCACCTTTCTACTTTTAAGCAGAGGGGGGGGGTCTGGAATCGGGGGCGCACTTCTTCAACAGTCATGATCAGAGCATCCGGATCAATGGCGCACAGGCGATCCAGATATCCCTTGCCTCTCTGGCTTTAATCAACATGGGTCCTTCCCTTGTCATGTCACCTCTCGAGCCGCCGCTCCCCTGCAACCTATCTTCCACTTCACTTCTTAGCATGGCCCTTCTGCAGTCTATCGTCCTCCTTCCAACTGCCATGTGTCCTCCTCTCTCCACGTCACCTATCCACGCATCCTCATGGCACACCTTTTTCTTTTCTTATTTTCTCCTGACACCTCATGCCAGGTGTTCTTCATCTCCCAACTCGCCTCTCCTTCTCCCCCAGTCCCACCGCCTTATGACTTCCCTGTCATCTCCCTATGACATTGTGCCTCGTCATAAGTACGCTTGAGCCTTTCCCCTCCATCTATGTATGGTTGTCTCTACTCCTAGTCCACTCAAGCCCCACGCTCTGTGTCTCCTTTGCCCATCCACCACTCCCATTATGCACCCAGCCTCCGCACTAGCCTCCACGTCTATTCATCAGGCCGTTCAACTAATCCAGATGACAACGTGAGGGACCCTCCATGTCCCAAAGGTGCCGAGTTGGCCGAGCCATTCTCAATCCCAAGGAAGCAGTTATTAAAGTAGTTGGTGGTGGTTAGATATCATTTCTTCCATAAAGGGAAAGTCTGACGATGAATTAAAAGCATGTCGATTCGCCCACAGGACTGTCAGGAGTTCAATTGCGTCTGCCATAGGTTCACAATCATTCAGAAACTGTAGGTGCAGATTGTCAGAAGCCATGCAGACGCAATGTTTTTTAATGCAGCGTCTTGTTTTTGCTGTTGTTGTTGTTTTTTAGTATATGTAGGTGTTTTCGCCATTTTTGTAAGTATCGATGGTTGAGCAAGGCTCCTGGTGGTAAACTTTAATGAAGCTCTGTTTTCCTGGTTATGTCTAGACTCTTGAGACTTCTTGTTCGATGAATGTTAGTTTTTCTTTCGCGTCTTTGTCTACACTATATTAGAACGACTCGAAATTGGAGAATCCAACGAGCGGTAACTGTTATAGGATGATGTAGAGTTTGATCACTATAACAGTTGCATTGTTTTTTATCAGTCCCTATGATTTTCTTAGCACTGAATGACTTGGAATTGGAGAATCCAGTCAAGTCCCCCCTCTCATTTCCTCGAAGATCTGAACTAGAGGATCTCGCATTCAGAGTTTTTCTTCTACGGATTACTGAAAGGCCTGTTTCCTGAGGTAGTTTGTCCACTCCCCTCACCAAGTCTTCAACCTGCTCATTTTCAAATCAACCCATTGATTGAAGTTAGATCAAGACCTCCTTTGTTCCTCGCATGCCAGAACCAGTCCTTGAGTTTGAGTGATATCTTCCCGAGTCTCTACCCATTTGATCACCCATTAAAAACTACCGTGACATAAAAAAATGATGGGCGTTGGGCTCTGCTCCTACTGCAATCCAGGGGTGGCTTCCATCGCCAACACCACCACTATAAAAGACTAGCACACAAAAGGGTGCTCACAAACCCTAGAAGACTAGCGCCCAAGAGAGGTGTGCACTTTTCCCAAGAAGTAAGTACTTGTTGAAATTTCCAAACTCACACTCATGATATAATTTCTCAATGGGGAATTTACCTTTACTTATATTAGAATAAACCTATCAACAGTGGTGTCTATTGGCACAACAGGGCTGACCTCAATAACTCACAATATAATTAATAATTACCATATTAATTATCTTTTACATTAATTATCTTTCACTTTATGGTGGGAACGACTTGTAACCTTTACATCACAAATAGGGTTATAGGTAAGTTTGACTCTTGGACAATATAGAAAGGGATATCATACACCCACTAATGCTAAGCCAGTAGGGGCGCATCCATTTGTTCTTAGCCACATGGATGTCCACCTCTCTATCTCATTGCATCTCACAGGAGAACCACACTCACTAGTGCTCAACCACTAGGATCATGTTCACCTGTGCTCAGCCACAGGCACGTCCAACTCAACAGATCTTCTTTCTCATTGCGTTACACATGAGAATCATCTGGAATATCACATCATCTCAACTCTCTTCTCAGAGGAGGATAATACATCGCTTCATCTCTGTCTTAGAATGATGCGCCCAACTCATGGGATTTTCCACACGT
Organism: Picea abies; assembly: GCA_900067695.1. Lineage (NCBI taxonomy): Eukaryota > Viridiplantae > Streptophyta > Pinopsida > Pinales > Pinaceae > Picea > Picea abies. Next base: position 10,116 of record CBVK0103924857.1, read on the forward strand.
TCACCTGTGCTTAGCCACATGCACATCCAACTCAACAGATCTTCTTTCTCACTGTGTTACATGGGAGAATCATCTGGCGTATCATCTCAACTCTCTGCACAAAGGAGGCCAACATAACGTTCCAGTTCTGTCTCAGATAGGAACCACACACCCATCTCATGGGCACACCCAACTCATGGGCTCTCTCTCGGGTCTGTGTCTTGGAAGATGTCTCATGCAGCTGTAATCATCAACAATCCCTCTCATCTAGGGATGAATTCTCCACCATGCCAAGTCTGTCACGGAATTACTCGAACTTCATCTTGGCAAGTTTTTTGGTGAAGATAATTGCGATCTTCTCATGGGTAGGAAGGTATTGCACGTGTATTGTCTTGCTCTGCACCATGTCTATGATATAGTGATATTTTATCTCGATGTGTTTCTATCTATCATGAAACACGGGGTTCTCAGAGAGCTTCACACAACTTTGGTTATCACAATGAATAGTAGTAGGATCCATCTCATGATCAAATAAATCAGTCAGAATTTTACGAAGCCACATTGCTTCACGAATTGCCACACTCAATGCAATGTATTCTTCTTCTGCGGTACTCAGTGCCATAGAGCTCTATTTCCTACTACACTAGAAAACCATGGCATACCCTAAAGTAAAGCAATAGTCAGAGGTTCTCTTTTGGTCCACTGTGCGCTCCCTGCCCAATCTACATCGACATATCCCTGTAGGCTCAAGTATACACTGGAGGCATATCCTAGGCCATAACCAACTATTCCTTATAGGTATCTCAATACATGTTTTGCTACTATCCAGTGAATCTGTCTCGGTTGGCTCATGAATTGTCTAAGAACATTCACTGCATAGCATATATCTGGTCTAGTGTTAACCAGATACATCAGTGATCCAATCAATTGTCTTTACAACAATGGATCAATCTCTTCTGAATTAACATCACTCATGTTCTTCAAATCCATCACCATTGGTGTAGGCATGGATTTTCATTTTGTCATACCGAACTTTTTCAATATCTCCACAGTATATTTTCCTTGACTTAGGAAAATCTCATTTTTCCTCTACCACACTTCTATTCCCAAGAACTAATGCATCAAGCCTAAATACTTCATCTCAAATTTAGCAGTCAATGTTTGTTTGCATTCAACAATGAGTCTCTTTGAACCTGTGAGGAAAAGGTTGTCCACATATAAGACCAAGATCAAACACTCATTGCCATCAATGTGATAATATAGGTTTGGATTGGTAACACTCTTGCTGAAGCCCAAACTCATCAGGAATCCATCAATTTTCTCTTACCAAGCATGTGGTGCTTTCTTTAGTCCAAACAAGGCTTTCTTCAACCTGCACACATGAGATTTTTCATTGTGTATAATGAATCCTTTTAGCTACTCGATATAAAATTCTTCCTCAATTTCACCATTGATCTGAGGTAGCTTCCAACCCATGGAAGCAACTAGTGCAATGATAGACCCAATGGAAGTGTATCGGGCTACTGGAGAAAAAGTCTCATCATAGTCAACTTCGTCTATTGCGAGAACCCTCTAGCTACAAATCTCACTTTGTATTTATCGATGCTTCCATCAACTACATTCTTGATTTTATAAATCCATTTATAACTCACTATAGACTTTCCTTATGGTCGTGGAACAATATCCCATACATCATTTTTCAATATATATCAATATTCTTCTGTCATGGCATCTTTCCATACTTGTTCACCTGAAGCTTTTGCATGACAAGAAGGCTCAAAGTCATTGATATGGCTCATGGCTGAAAGGCATCTTGAGAATCTCTTTGGTCTCTTTCTCTCTCTGGCTATCCCTTGAGGATATTTATGTCCCTCTGCTTCCTGTAGAGTTTGTCGTGCCCAAGAAGGCCTTTTATGTCCAACTGGAATATCTCTGGGCATGTCAATTGGAGCAATTGGATCAGCTGGAAAAAAATGGATCAACTAGATCAACTGGAATAATGTATGTCTCCCTCTGAACTGTTGAAGGGGGATAAGGCATTGTCTCACTATGAATTTCCATCTAAGATTCTTTGGATCTTTGGAAGGCTATCTCTTCTTCAAAAGTAACATCTCTTCTTATTTGAATCTATCTTTGACCAGGAATGTAGATTCAATATGCCTTTGAGGATTCATTGTATCCTGCAAATGTGCCCTTTCTCCCTGAAGGGTCTAGCTTGGATCTCTTCTCCTTGGGTACAGGAAAATATACTGGACACCCAAATATTCCGAAGTGTCCAATCTCAAGCTTTGCTCCATGAACGCTTCTTCTGGAGTAATGTTCTTCAAGATCTGATGAGGACTCATGTTTTCAACATACATTGTTGGCATGCATTCTTCTTCCCATAGAGTCATAGGTAGACTCTGATCATGTATCATTTATTTAGTTTCCTCGATGATAGTTCTATTTTTCTTCTCTGCAACCCCATTTTGTTGCAGGTTGTAATGGACTGTGAACTCCTTCTTGATCCCTGCTTCAATACAAAAATTGTTGAAATATTTGGAGGTGTATTCTCCTCCACTATCTGATCTTTGTATCTTGATATTTCTTCTGGTCAAGTTCTCAACCTGAGCTTTGAATTCTTGAAATTTTGCAAGGACTCCATCCTTGTCCTTTAGGAAGTAAATCCAAATTTTCTGAGAGTGATCATATATGAAGAATACATAGTAAAAGTACCCATTCAGAGATGCAACATTCATTGGCCCACACACATCTAAATGTATCAAGTCCAAAATTTCCTTGGATCTATTGTCATTTCTCAAGAAGGATCCTTTAACATTCTTTCCAAGAGCACAACCTTTACAAACACCTTTATGCTAAATTTGTATCTATGGAAGACTTGTTACCATTTTTCCTAGAGTTGGGAGAGCTCTATAATGAATGTGAGCAAGTCTTCTATGCCATAGATCACTCAAGTTGATAGTGTTGTGTAGCAGGGCCTTGACTGGTCTGATGGTTAGTCTGTACAAGTTGTTTTCTCAGACACCAATTACCTTGGAATTTTTTTTATGTGAGTCTTTCTTCCATGCAAGAACTCTTCCTTCTGAGAAGGTAACCTTGTAGCCTTTGTCTTCCAAGGCAGAAATGGAGACAAGGTTCCTATTCATTCCAGGCACATATAATACTTCTCTTAGTTGAAGATGCATATCTAAATCTAGTTGGAAGTTAGAATTTCCAACCCCTTTCACATTATATCTGGCATCATCTCCAAGGACAATATGTAGATGTGTCTCTTTCTCAACAATTTTTTTAGGTGATCTCTAAAACTCGTCATGTGCTTGGAGGCACCACTGTCAATTAACCAAGTATTATCATTGTTAGGGACCATACCTACGAGTGATGAGATGCCGATGTCTTCATCTCCTTGAAGTCTTGGCTTACATGAACTGAGTTTTCTTGATCCATCAAGCTTGTCTTCCATCATGATTATGTTCATCATAATTTTAGATTCTTCACAAACCCTTGTCAACTGGGCTAGAAAACCTAACGACCATGTTAGGCTAACACTTTTAGGTTTTTTTGGACTTATGACTGCCACAAAGAAGCATTTGAAAGAAACGAGAACATTGGTGAGCTGAAGAGATCCTTCAAAGAGTTGTAGAAACCCTAATTCTAAATTTTCTGTAGAAATTAGTGAAACCCTAGAAACCCTAGGGCAAAAAAGTCAAAATACTCGAAAATGAAATCTGAAGCTTGTTGGAGGTGCACTGAAGGAGTCCGTACACACCTATGCTCTTTTTATCCCTAACATCCAATTTCCAAGTGCTAAAACTTCTCAGAAAGGTAGGTCGTACATAATTGTTGGAAACCCTAGGAGGGTCGTATGGTTTTGCAGGAGAGAGAAGATGGATGAAAATTACTTGTGAAATGGGTTCTTCAAGACCTATGCTCTAATATCATGTTTATTTTTCAATATTATAGGCTTAAGCATGAATTTCATTCCATTTTTAGCATTTTACTTAAACCATAGACAATTTGTTGCAATAACCAAGATCACAAGAAGAAACACCATGCACAAGTACACAACAAGTATCCTGTGAAACCCTTCTCAACAAGGGAAGAAAACCCAACCAATCCTTTGCTATATTATTCAAGAGAAATACCTCCACCACTATAAAATACTATCACACACAAGGGTTCTTACAAACCCTAGAAGACTAGCGCCCAAGAGAGGTATGCACTTTTCCCAATAAGTAAGTACTTGCTGAAATTTTAAAACTCACACTTGTGATATAATTCCTCAATGGGGAATGTGCCTTTAATTATATTAGAATAAGCCTATCAACAATGGTTTCTATTGGCACAATAGGTCTGACCTCAATAACTCACAATATAATTAATAATTACCATATTAATTATCTTTTACATTAATTATTTTTCACTTTATGGTGGGACCGACCTGTACCCTTTAAATCACAAATATGGTTACAGGTAAGTATGACTCTTGAAAAATATAGCAAGGAATCTCATACACCCACTAGTTATCAACCACTAGGGGAACATCCATCTGTTCTCAGCCACAGGTATGTCCACAACTCTATATCATTGTGTCTCATAGGAAAACCACACTCACTAGTTCTCAACCACTAGTATCACGTTCACCTGTGCTCAGCCAGAGGCACGTCCAACTTAACAGATATTCTTTCTCATTGTGTTACACAGGAGAATCATCTGGAGTATCACATCATCTCAACTCTTTTCTCAGAGGAGGCTAATTGTTAACGGACTAATTGGTAGGTGCGGACACTAACAGATCTCCCTAGATCCACCTGGATCTAGAACAAAATAGGACAGGACATTACTCTTTCCCTAAGTTTTGACCATTGAATTGGCTAGAATGAAGGAAAAAATAACATACCTTATTACCGCTTCCTAGGGTCTTTGTTGCTCCCGCTTCTCTCCAGTGCTCTCATGAAGTCAAAACCAAGACAACACAAACCAACCAAAGTGAAGATAGCTCAATATATTCAATTGTCAACCTATGTGTATGATCAAGGAATTACACAATAAAGTGGAAATAACTTTATGGGAAAGGAACATGCCACTATATCATATTAATGGAATGTAAAGATTACAACCTGAGCCTTGATGTCACAAACTTCCTTTCGATGGGTCTTGGCTCTGACACACACACTTGCTCAAATCCTTGTATGAAGAAGATCAAATCCTCTTGATAGACTTGCTAGAGTCTCCAAGCTATTGTTCAATGCTAAGTCCTTCACACAATTCTTTCACCAATTCTCCAATGAATCTTCAATGCTAAGTCCTTCACACAATTCTTTCACCAATTCTCCAATGAATCTTGCTTAACCTTTTCCATGAGAATTCTCTCAATATATAGGAGAGAATGAGATAGTTACTTGGATAAGAATGATCCCAAAATATCAGGGAATCCAGTACTAGGATAACCATTCGAATGCCAACCCATCCTTCTAGAAGATTCCCTTCTAGAAGAATCAAGAATCCATCTTTTTCCATGCTTTAGGAAGAGTTTTCACCCTATCTATTCAACACAATATGAGAAGTTCACACCCTAGCTTAAAGAAGCCTGCGAGAATGGGTCATTCTTGCACCCAAATGCACTAGCATCCTGCGAACCTTCTTCAAAAATGAGTTTTCTGGGAAGAGATGAAAGTAAATTGTCTTAGGACAAATTTCTTATGAAGAGCCTGAGTACACCATCATCAATACATCATCATGATGACCAAAATCATGGGTAACAGAATGCCCCCCAAAGTATGAGGTTGGAATCAGTGACAACTGAAAGACTTTGTAAGCTGCATGTGTGTGTCAGAAACTAGGAGCACACCTAATCAGAAACCTGCGAAAAACCAAGCATCTGTAGAATATCATATATACCAATTCTGAGGTAGGCATTCCCATACTCAGATCATAGACTGATGACAATTGTAGACCTGGGTCATGGCCACCAATCATACACTGTGGATCCATGCCGTCAAAATATAGCATAGCCACCAAGGATACGCTGTGGATCTATGCGAGAAATTTCAAATTAAGACGACATAGCCACGAGACATACACAGTGGATCTATGTGTCACAAATTCTACATACTCCATCGCAACCTGGACAAAAGAGATGATATCCAGGGTCTTCAATCTCATCGCTAAAAGTACGAATCTAACCATGTGATTACATGTGTTGAAGTCGAACATGGCAGAAACCACTTGTTTACCGGTCATTGATGAAACCGTTAACAAGTGCAAGGGAAATCACCATTGATGTCAATGACTCCCAAGGTACCCTAGTACAATCCATCGAGTGTGAATGAATGAGTTGAAGTCGAACATCTGACGGAATCTTTCGATCAGGGGTCAATGATGTAAACCCACTGTCGAAAGTGAGGAAACCTGCCATTGAGGCATGCAAGCTCCAAGGTACCAAATAATTTCTAAGTCTTGATTCCGGATAATAAACTGAAGTCGACGGAACAAAACTTGTCACAGGAGGGCCTTGATGTATCCCCCATCAATGACACGAAATGAGTAACAGATTTTGAAGGTGAAACAGAGTATTATACAAATTGAACCGGACACAGGGAAGGCCGACACGAAGAGAATGGATAAATGTAGATGGCCGACTCAATATAGGTTTCAGATGGACTTCTCTTGAACATATGAACGACACGACCAATGATTTGGCAGCATTGACTCAAAGATGACATAGGGAATGAACTTGTAGAAAATCGAATGAGAGACAAATGGATTTCCCAAACTGGCTTCAAATGATGAATAGGGGGTGTCATGTTCAAGAGCGACACTTACTGCCAATCAATACGAAGATGAAAACATATCCCTTTCCCAAATTCCCCCCCACCATTTCTGGCGAGTACCTCTTTATTTTTACGCAAGCTTGAGGAGGATATTATATGCTTGTTGATGTAAGCTCATCCTTCAGACGAGTCCCTTGAAGTATGTTTAACGAACCCTAAGAAGGAGTGGTTCAGTCCCATTACGAGTCTGTCAATGTTTGTTTAACGAGTCCAGAGATAGAAAAATGGAAGGTTTTTCATGATTATAGAGTCTGGAAAAACACTTAAAAGATAACTCTCTCAGTTCCTTTTTCGTAAAATAGTCTGGATGAGACCGAAAAAGAGATAAATTATCGCTCACCAAACGCTTAATTCAAATACTTTATCGAGCGTGAAAATAGCAAGGTCGCTCGGCGATATTTTCATGTTTAGAGAGTCTGAAAAGAGCTTAAAGAGGACTCCAGGGGGG
>CBVK0103924858.1:0-10060 GCA_900067695.1 Picea abies
AAAAGAGCTTAAAGAGGACTCCAGGGGGGTTCCTTTTTCGTATAACCTTGCTTAGCCCGAAAAAGTGATAAAAGTATGCTCGATCGCATTCTCATGTATTTTCGAGTGCAAGAACGGACAAAGACCATGCTCGCAGTTTTATACAAAAACCATAAAAAAAAATCAAAACACACGACGAAAAAGAAAAAATATGTTCGCATCCCTGTATAGAAACCTTGAAGTCATTATGCCTGCAAAATTTACACTCAAAATGAATTAGGGATTAGGGTTTGATAGATAAATAATCATAAAAACCCAAATGACATAGTAAAAGTAAATAAAAAGGAGTAAACAATATTTTTACCATATCATTTTACTTTTCCACTATTTGAGCTCAAAAACCCCTCTTTTACCCTCAAAGTTCGGCATCAGATTGCGGGAGCTACGAGCGTCCATTCAGCGAGCCATCAGCGACAGTAAGGTAGGCTCTTTGTCCTTAACACTTTCATGGTTTAAATTTGCAATTTCATTGATTAAAATTTCATTTTTAAGTTGATTTAGTGAGCCCTACTTGCACGCTGCCATTCTCGCAAGCAGGCTACATGGGACCTGCGAGAATGGGGAATTATCGCAGGTGAGCCTAAGGAAGCCTGCGAGGTTCTCACACTGTGCACATAGGGCACCTGCGAGAACCGCAAAGCACAATTTTTTTTATAAAATTTACCCAATGAACAAGAACCAAAACATGAAAAAAGTTGCTAATATTATTGTTGTGCCTCTTATGCAGATAATTGGCCATCAAAATGGCGCTTGAATGGCGTGAAAGGGAGCATGAAGAAGACAATGCAATTGCCAGAAATCATCCACCTACTATTGCTATTTTCCTAGAAACAAATTCCCTTGAGTTCCCAACTGAGAGATTCCTAGCTACATGTGCCAGAGAGGCCCTGATAAACGAATGGGATGCCCAAGGGACCAAGATCAGTAAAGGCGTACATTCCTTGGGTTGGACAAGTCAAGAGGAAGAGAGCTAGTGGAAAACTGAGATAACTATAGGAGAATGTCAGTTGGGTTGAGAGTTTTATGAGATGTGAGTGGATTGTGAGAGACCACCCTCTTTTGTAGATTGTTAGCCTCAGCTCAGGGGTGACTGGTTGTTGAGATTTGGAACATTTAGTCTATGGTTGGGTTGAAATTCCATCCCAAGCAGTTGGTTGCACAACTCTTGTTTAAAGATAAGTATTTTATCTTGTTGTTGAGTTATTTAAATGTGTTATTGTTGTGCATGAACTCTGTGTAAATGAGAACGATTTATATGTTGTTGTAATGAGTTGTTTAGCTACATTTCATGTTGATTATTAGCATGTTGTAGATGCATCTATTTTTTGGTTATAGGCAGTAGATAAATCTGTTTTAATTCATAGTTGTAAGCTACATGAAATGTGTTAACTGTAAATGAATTAAATTAGTTAGCAGAAAATTTCGTTTTAATGTTTATTCTGCACCTTAATGTCCCTTGGTTGCACTGAGGGACATTACATTATGGTATCAGAGATTTTGGTTCAAACATCGGGCTTGTATGGACCAATATGGCTGCAAATTCATGAAATTTGGCGTTGCAGACTTTGTATGTGACAAGTTTGGGGGAAAAATGGAGATTTTAGAGAGAAATCCCCAATTCTGTGAATCAAATCTGAGTTTTAATGACTTCAAATAATTTGAGATGGTTAATGGAAAATATTGGTGAAGTTGCAAATCGAAACCTGACATGGAATGGTCGAAATTTGAGTTTAAATGGTCACATGTAGAGTTACAGACAATTTGTAGAAATCAACAGTTGAGATCATGTTTGATCTCATGAATGGCGGTCGAGATTCACTGTGATAAATTTAAAAAAATTATAAGGATTTGACCATTTGAAAGGTTGATGGGATCAACGACCAGGATTAAATCTGGGATTATGAAAGGGAGAAAATCAAAGGTCCAGATCAATCAGAGAAAAGTCAAAATTTTTCTAAGTGTGAAAGTTCACCAAGAGAAATCGTTGACAATTGATGGACGGATCGGCTGAAATGGCGAAGATTTTGGTTCAACCATAAGACATCTATAACCATCGATGGCCAATGGTAGGGGGTTGGCCGAATCTACCAAATTGTTTTCAATCATTGATGGTCGATGGGTCAATATTTGGATGTCAATTGATTCAGTGAAGTGTCTCAAATAAGCAACAAAAGTTGTCGATGGTCGGAGATCAATCGAATTTGGTAGAGTGTTCGAACCAAGCAAGATAAGTCATCAAGGGTCGATTCATAGATGGTTTGGCGTCGGCCAAAGTCAGTGAGGTATTTATGTTGTCCAAGAAAATCAGTCAATGGTCGATGGGGGAAGAGGATGATGACATCATCATCAACGTGTCATGCCATGTCAACATCCATGCGTCATGCCACATCACCCAAGTTGAAACCTTAGTATGATGTGTCATACGATGTCAGTAGCTGCCATGTCACCTAACAAAAGTGATCGATGGTAAAGTCGACTGATTTGGGAGAGTGTTCGATAGCCATCGGGGATCGTCGATCACAAATGGGCTAGTGGTCAGGCATCGATAGTTTCAACGGAGGTTTTTTCATTCACCATCAAATATCATCGATGACTGATTTAAGAGTTGTTTGAAAATTGGGTGTTGGGGAATTGGACCGACAACCGACAGTCGAATCAGTAGTTTTGGAAAAATGTTTTGTGTATCCAAAGGATGATACTAATCATCAATGGCCGACAAGGTCAGATCAATGGTTGTTGTGCATCATTATTTGAGATCAGTGACTAAGATTTAAAGAACTGTTCCAGTAATAAAACAATGAATTTTGTGTGAAATTTTCATATTTTTGAAGGTCATTAACTTGCACGGCATTTTTTAGGCCCTAAACAACATTTTTAGCAAGTCAAAACCCACAAGAACAGAGTGTACCAAGACACACTTTGTCTCTGTAGCTCAAATAAAAGAAATCAAAGAGAGATATCCAATGAGCTAAATGGTTTGTGAAATAGAACTTATATGAGAAAGTTACAACCAAAACAATGATGGTAAAATTTTGGCACCAATATTACTTCCAAAGGGCATAACTCTATGCTCAAAAGTTTGTTTGGGGAAAAGGAATAGTTGATGGAAAACTTATGACCTATAGAAGCTATTGGTGGAGTCATATTTTGGTTATGGGTACTTGAAAATGTGCAGGAAAAGAAATAAGACACATGTAGCATACATGCGTAAATTGAGTAAAATATCCTAAACTTCTCTGGACCATAACTTTCAGCTTGGACATCGGATTTGAGAAAACAAATAGTCGTTGGGAATGTATTGAGGAGTAGAAGACATATTCCAACCCATAATTTTGATTTTGGCAATTAAATTTCTTGAAAATTAATAAATAGATTTCTATAGCAGTAAAAAGAGTGGAATTGCAGCATGTAGTTGTTGTAACTTTTCACATAGAAATCAGATTGAGGCATGAGTCCAATCGTTGGGAAGATGTTTATGGGAGGAATGCATCAAGAAAATCAAAATTTGAATTGGTGAAATGTGTCCTGTTACCTCCAACCTAGGGGTAACTAAGGATATTATCTCTCGAGGCCCACAGGTTGTAGACATGGAGTGTTGAGAGCCAAATGGACAAAGCATAGCCCTGGAGGGGCCCTTCTTTTCATTGGTCCATCCTACACATCACCAATAGTAGAATCCACCACAATGAACTGGTTCCTACAAGGCAGTGGGTCTTTCTCCATGAGGTAACAATTATGGGTATCATGGTACATATCACTATGATATTTAAATCATTTGAACATGTTTCAAAGGATCTTTCTTTATTTTCAAAACATTTTCTTGGAATTTCTTCTCTTTTCCTTATTTAAACCTGAGAGGGGTGTCATTGTGTCCTAGTAAGTTGGTTACCCTCTAGAATAGGTTTATACCAGGTGGTTCCTTGAAAATTCATCGTCTTCCCCTTGCCATACTTGTCACTTTCCATACCTTTTCCCCCTCCATCTCCCCGGACTTTTGGGATCTTTAGGTGTATTGACCCAAGAAGGGATTGTACCTTACATCATGGGAATAAGGGGCTGAAGTCCTAGAGGGAAAAAGTAGTTGGAAAAGATAAAATCCAATCATAAAACCTTTAAGATGCTTCACCTAGGGATCCCCGAGAAAGCAATGAAATGCTTCTCTGTAATAATAGAGGACCCACAAAATGAATGATAATGAATACTCAAGGTGTTAGTTAGGGATAGGAGGTCTCATCACGAGCTGAACTATCATTATCAGAAGTATTTAGCAGTATGAAATTACCATCATCTGGTCACCAAGCCAAGGTAGTGGCTCTTAGTTACATGACTGAGGGAAAGGGGGTCTCATCATGAGCCAAACTTCTCATTTCCGCGAGGTATTTGTGAATGAAACTGACGTATCTGGACACCAAGCTAGCAAAATGGCCTTCAATTAATTCCTTGAAACATGAAAGAAAAATATAAGAAGAAGAATGGAAAAAAAATGGGCTTGGAAAAAATTGCATTGAGGACAAGGTGCAGCCAACCCTCCACAAAGGCACCCATAGGTACCCTTGTATGTCATGAACCCCATGCCCAAAAGTTTACCCCACACGATATCACATACACACATGACTAGGATAGGTTCCACTTGGGAAACACCCTAGACCTGGGAGTCATTAACCCAATAAGGCATCTTGACACCCTTCCCAAACCTAAATTTGGCAAGTCGTATAATGTCCTTGAGCATTTTTTTAGTTTAGGGGGGGGGTTTGATGCACATGTTCGGGTGCTTTGATTATTAGATGTGATTTATTTTCTATGATACTTGTGACTCATAGACCCCTGGAGAGCGTACCTGTTGTCTTTGTAGGACCTTTCCCAGTGGATAGGTATTCATGAGGAGATTATCAATTTAGACCTTCGTGAGGGATTGAAGCCCACGTATGGATGCAAAGACCCCATGCTTAGGGAAATACAGTGATGACAAACTTGCATGATGAAGGAAGAGGTCATTTCCTTTGGAGGCACTTTAGCAGACCTAGATGAAGGGTTTCCAACTCCTCCCACCTGGAAGTTATCCCTTGGAGGCCTTAGACATCACCCTAGTAACCCTAGATGTCACCCAAGGATAGGGTTTGATATTTCAAGGACATTGATGAGGTTTTGGCATGTGTGGGCATAAATTAGGGCCTTTGGAGGCCTAGAGTTTCATATTACTTGCCCAATGTCCCACCTATGGGGCTCAATGTCACCCTAGAGGAGAATGACATCATCCTTAAGAGGAATTTTTATGTAATTTTGTGTAAATTTATTTTTTGAAGTAAATGTTCAAGGTCAGCCCTGATTTTTTGACATAAAGTAATTAAAGGTCAAATTTGGTATAAATAAACAAACAGTGACATTCATTTTGATGATAACTCTCATTGTGGGAGACAAGAGGACTGGAATTTTCACCCTCTAGAGGATTACTTGGCTGATTTAATGAGGTGCATCTCTCTTGGAGACTTGTTTTGACAACTTAGATCAATTTTATGAAGTGTTATGGAAATCTAGTGTTGTTTTGCACGATTATTCTTGGTGAAAGTAAGTAAATTTTACTTTTTTCATTTATTTGAATGGTTAATGTATGGTTTACTTGCTCATATGAGATTATGAAATTGCATGCCTAATTAATGCTAGAAGTAAAGAACTTAAGATGTTATTTCTTTGCTTTTTCATTTGCCAAGTTTTACTAAATTGATCTACAAATTTGTCAAACCTCTAAAGCCCTAAAGTGATAGCACTTTGGCGGTATTGATCAAGTTGTTGTTGCATAATAATTTAATCTAAATAAGCCTAATAAAGAAGGAGGCGCCAAGGCCTAGAGGAGCCTACACCCTATCCATGTTTCTTCTCAAGGATTAGAACCTAGGAGGACTAAAGGTATTACTCCTCCTAACCCTCTTTTCCCTTCTTAGGTCTACATTATCATTATGTTAATAGTCCTAAAGAGAGTCGCCATCCTTGACTCCATTACCCTCTTGAAGGCACTAGTTTCCAAATCCCATCTCCTTGACAAAACTATCAACCTTCAAACTTGAACTTCCACTTGTTATCTTGCTAACCTAACCTACCAACCTAGCCTAGAACTTTTTAAACTGTTGTTGTTATAATCACTGCCACAACCATCCTAAAGAAACAAATTGTTTGTGTAATCTACATTGAATGTTGTCTAAACACTCCTAAAGTTTCTTATGACATTTGATTATCATTCTTCCTAGTAAATGATATCTTTTCATTGTCTTTTCAACCAATCTTGAGGAATATTTCTTGCATTTGTTACAAAAACCTCTTGTTGTTGTAAACTTTCATTTTGCTGCAATTTTATATCAACTAGCATATATTTCAATGGTTTATTGTCTTGTCTAAGCATTAATATCATTTTTAGTACTTAAAACTACTATATATATTTTCCATATTGTTATCTTGTTAAGGGAAGGTACATTTCACTTATGCATTTGCTTCATTTTTTAAGACATAAACCCAACAATACCACTTGACTTGAGTAACCAGTGAGAGGGGGGGACAATATTTACATCTTTGTTTCATTTCACCATCCCCTTAGGTCACTAGGGACGTCTCCTTGGGGTAATTTTATCTTACTCCTAAATAGAAAGGGGTTTCCTATTAAGGTGATAGTGATAGGTCACCCCCTTGTTAAGCCAATATAGATTTACGTGCCTTGGGCTTTGGGAAAGTACTAATTGTGCGATAACATGTCCTTCATAAATTGATGAATAAATAACCTATATTCTATATGACGAAATTTTTTATGCTATACATATTTCTAACAGTTATTAATTACTTGCACCTTTCTTGCAAAATTAAAGGTACAGAAAGAAACTTTAGTTTTTATATGAGGATTGGAGGCATGCAATATGCTCAAGGATCTTACAACCATGAGGAAAAGATCATAGGTCTGCATTTCAGCATGGGGAATGTTGAGACAAAGTCAAATGGAAGAATATATCGATAAGATCTTGTCACTATGAGAAGTCTACGTAGGGAAGTGTAAGGCTACAGAGTTGATAATGAAAGGATTATGAAGGCCCGGGAAGAGATACTTCAGAGCTTGAATATGTTGCATAAGAAAGTTAACAAATATTATGGAACCAAGCAAGCAACTAGTGCTAGACAAGTATTAGCATCTAGATCCCATAGAAAAAGGGATGATCATGGAAATGATAGGAATCCAAGAAGCATGAGCAGGCGCCATCATTATCCAAGGTAGTCCACTAGAAGAACGCATGCAAGTTCAGGTTTAGGAAGCAACCCAAGTGTGTCTCTTGTTCGAAGGCAAAGAAGAAGGCCTGAGGAAAACATATTGCAAGGTGAACTCGGGAAAATCAAGCCACCTACTTTCAATGGTGAAAATAGGAAAGGAGAAGAGGCAAAGGCCTAGCTGTTGGAAATGAATAAATATTTCCAGCTACATGATTACCTCTCTCGGGTAGAAGGCAAAAGTTCCACCTACCACTTGCAAGGAAAGGCAACCATGTGGTGGGATCAACTTAAGAAAGCCAAGAACCTTGAAGAGGAGAGGATTTAATGGAGGCATTTCAAGGGATATTTCCAAGATAATATTTGTCTGATCATTATTATGAAATAAAGATGAAAGAGTTCTTTGAACACAAGTTGGGAACCATGGAAATGGAGGAATATGAGAAGAGGTTCATTGAATTATTGAAGTATGTTGACTTCATAAAATATGAGAAGGTTAAAATCAATCCAAATATTTCTAAGTGGGTCACCCTCCTTCTATAGGGACAAGACACAATATGATAATCCCAAGACTTTGGAGGAAACCATAAGGAGAGCAAGGCACCTTAGTGAGCAAAGCAAAGGAAGGCAAATTTTCCAAAAGCTTGGGATGACAAGATGAAAGGGAAAAGAGATTAAAGGAAGAATAGTTTTAAGCCACCATTTTCTGAAATAACTACCAAGCAAATCAACAAGTCCATACTACCCAAAATTATCAAAAGAATGCAGATTCATTCGGGAAAAGGACAAGGCAGCAACATGTTAAATGTTGGGGATGTGAGGGAAATCACTTATATAGGGTCTTCCCTCATAAAGGAGAAAGAATGAGGATTGTATAAAATATTCAAGAGGATGAAACGGTGGAAGACATGGGAGGAAGCATGCCAAGGATTTATGTAGCCTTGGACAATAAGCATGCAGAGTATCAATCCCCCGTGATCGAAGTGGAAGGTAAGATTGATAACCAGCCCATAGCAATTTTAATTGATTCTGGAGCTATCCATAGTTACATAAATGCTAACATTGTTGAAATACTTCACTTGAAAAGAAGTAAGCATAATAAATCTTGGTTAGTTCAGTTATCCACAAGGGCTAAGAGGAAAATCAATGAGTTGGTTAAACATTGTCAAATAGACATGAATGGACTCAACACGAAGGTAGATGTAAACATCATACCATTGGGTTCATATGATTGTATAATTGGCATGGATTGGTTGGAAAAACATCATGTTGTCCTAGAATTTTACAACAATACCATTACATGTCTTAATGAGAAAGGGAAGTAAGAAAAAATTCAAGGCATTCCAATAGTTGTAGTTGTTAGAGAAATTGCAACTATGTAATTGAAGAAGATCTTCAGGAAGGGATGTCAGATATTTCCAGCCCATGTAGAGGAGGAAACCAAAGAAAAAGTGGCAAGCATTAAATACCATCTGGTCTTGAGGGATTTTGAAGATGTTTTTAGAGAAATTCCAGGATTGCCACAAAAGAGAGACATTGATTGTGAGATCAACATCATACCATTGGGTTCATATGATTGTATAATTGGCATGGATTGGTTGGAAAAACATCATGTTGTCCTAGAATTTTACAACAATACCATTACATGTCTTAATGAGAAAGGGAAGTAAGAAAAAATTCAAGGCATTCCAATAGTTGTAGTTGTTAGAGAAATTGCAACTATGTAATTGAAGAAGATCTTCAGGAAGGGATGTCAGATATTTCCAGCCCATGTAGAGGAGGAAACCAAAGAAAAAGTGGCAAGCATTAAATACCATCTGGTCTTGAGGGATTTTGAAGATGTTTTTAGAGAAATTCCAGGATTGCCACAAAAGAGAGACATTGATTTCTCTATTTATTTGGTGCCAGGAGTTGCCCCAGTGTCTAAGACACCTTAAAAAATGGGCACACCAGAATTGAAGGAGTTGCGGATGCAGCTTGAAATTTTTTTTAAGAAGGGGTATATACGACCAAGTGTGTTGCCTTGGGGAGCCACATTAATTGTTTTGAAGAAGAAGCATGGAACCTTAAGGTTGTGTATTGATTTCAAGAAGCTTAATAAGGTTACCATAAAGAATACGTATCCCTTGCCAAGAATTGATGATTTGTTTGATCATCTGAAAGGTGTGAGAATATTTTCAAAGATTGACATGAGATCAGGCTATCATCAAGTAAGGATAAAGGAATAAGACATCAACAAGACATCATTCAGAACAAGATATGGGCATTATGAATTCACGGTGGGGCCATTTGGACTATCAAATTCCCCAGCATCCTTTATGTGGTTGATGAATGGAGTGTTCAAGGAGTACCTGGACAAGTTTGTAATTGTGTTCCTTGATGATATCCTCATCTACTCTAAATCGGAAGAGGAACATGAGAATCATTCAAGAATGGTATTGCAAGTGTTAAGAGAGAATAAATTGTATGCTAAGCTAAGTAAGTGCATCTTTTATCAAAATAAGATTCACTACTTGGGGCATATAATATTAGCAACAAGGATAGAAGTTGATCCTGAGAAGATAGAGGCCATTAGAGGATGGATAGTGCCAAAGAATGTGACATAGGTTAGATAATGCATGGGTCTTTCCGGTTATTACCGAAGATTCATAAAAGGATTCTCAAAGATTGCAATTCCAATAACTTCTTTGCAAAAGAAGGGAGTGAAGTTCGAATGGACTTCCAAGTGTGAAGAGAGTTTTCAACAGTTGAAGGAAATATTGACAAGTGCACCAATATT
>CBVK0103924904.1:0-12664 GCA_900067695.1 Picea abies
TGTACTAACTTACCCAAACGAGGCCCACATGACTTTTGGCGCTTCATCTCCTAGGGTTAGGTTTTTGGATGTATATGGTTTTTGACATTCCTATTTAATGTAAAACGACCTTCAGAGCCTCATTATAATGATCTTCTTGCGAATGAGCGCAACCGTCACATCTCTTTTCAGCGATAAGTTGCCACCATTCCAACAAGCTTATTTTTCGCTGCATTTTACAATTTCAACTTATTTCCTTACTGAATAGAAAACCAATTTTACTGTATCTTTGTTATTCTGTGTTAAGCATATTTTAATAATTTGTATTCATTTTGTTATGCTCATAAAATCTGGATCAGTGGTATCAAAGCGATCTTCTCCTTGTCATCTTAATGCATGTCCCCAACGAGGTCAGGGTACAAAGAATTGGGTCTCGAGCTTGTTTCTCTTGAGGACAAAATCTCTCGCACACCCAAGCGACCTCTCATGGAAGGAGAAAATAAATATGATGGGATAGGAGATCCTTTCAAAATGTTTCTTGAGGAATCCCTCACGCAACAGAGGAACGCGATGATGGATAGTTTCACGCAAATCCTTCAGCAACTACCAATAGGCGACCCATCTTCCTCAAGTGGAGGCACCACCCCCTTCAAGGTACAAATAAACTTCGATATTTCTATATTTGAAGGTCGGATAGACGCAAATGTTGTAGACAAGTGGTTGAATCTACTAGAAGGGTATTTTTCTATCCATAACTTTTCGAATAGAGAAAATATTACTTTTTCACTCCTCAAAGTCATTCCCCATGTCAAAGATTGGTGGGAAATGTTCTGTGAGAAAAAGGAAAGAAAGGAATCCTCATTATTTACAGTTGTGCCACCTGGGAATCCTTCAAGGATGTTATTAAGGAACAATACTACCCTGTCGAAAGTTATGGTGACTTGTATACCAAATGGACCACATTGTGGCAAGAAAGAGACCAAGCAGTGCTAGAGTTCACAAATATCTTCCATACCTTGCGCACCAAGATGGGTATCAAAGATTCAAAGTGAAATCTAGTGCTAAAGTATCGTGTTTCTCTGCATAGATGCATCTACACTGAAATGGAACTTCTGGACATCTCGTCCTTGGGCACGACCTACCGATATGTCGTCAAAATCGAGCAGAATATCAAACAAAAGACACGACAATTTGGGCCTGGGAACCCCTCACAGAAAAATCCAGGAAGGGGCAGCCCCAACTCACATAACAAAAGACAGATAAAAAATGGGCAATATTAGGAAAACCAGTCCAAACCACATGCAAATAAGGACACCAGAAATACAAAGAAAGATACCAGGAAGTGGTGTGATTTCCATAATGTAACATCCCCGACCACCAACAGGTTGGGAAATTCCACCACTCAGACACTTCACTTAGTTATGATACCAAATTGTAACATCCTGGGCCACCAATAGGCCAGGAAATGCCACCACTCAGACACTTCACTTAGCTCTGATACCAAACTGTAGCATCCCCGGTCAACATAAAGACCGGGTAATGCTACCACTATGGAATATACACTTATATAATATATGCATTTTAATCGAATTAAAACACTTAATCACAATAATCACATAATTACTTCTACCATACAGAATCAATGGAATTAACAGTAGTTCATATATGCAACATAATACATGATAACATTCAAGCATCACTGGCATGCATAACATATAAATTAAGCATAGACTGATACTTATCTTTTCAATTGGAGTAACACCACCAACTACGTCTAGACCTTCCATGAACCTCCTAGCCATAGACCACGCTACTCATCACGCTCAGCAGTGGGTCGCCCCTGAGATGGGACTAAGCTCCACCCAGGGCAAGGGAATCCTAGACTAGGATGAGGTTACAGGAAACTGCACAGTGCAACTGGAAGGATTCTCTCCAGGAGCCTTCTTACACCCACTACTCACGGACTGTCATTCCTCACATGCTTGTCCCACCCCAGGAGTATACACCTTCACTGTCACACATTCCATCGGATGCTTCACCTCCCTTGCCTTGGGCTTCAACAACAAGTCGGACCAGAATTCTTAGAGATCCGTAGCTGGTGCTGGACTCTTTCTAGGAGAAAACCACTTCCCAGCAAACTCTCTCACCTGGAGAGAGATGCTCACAGGCCTAACAACCTGCCCCTTCAACCACGGGCCTGAAAACCATCTTCTTCAACCAGTTTGAACTCAATTCCCCCAAGGTGAGCACAACAACCACTGGTCAATACCACTCAGTAAAATAGAAGGTAGAACCCCAAAACGGCTTAAGGTACGAACTCATCTCTACAAGGAACAGACGCTGGTAGCAAGCCACACTCAATCAAGGATCTGTGTGGCCACAACAACCAACAGTTGTGACACAAAACGACACAGACAAATACGAGATGCTTGAGCTTCATAGAAGACATGGCTCAGTCCACGGGTTCTCATTGTGCGTGGGTATGTAGAGGCATATGCAGAGGAAAAATGGTTCAGACATTTACAAGGTGCTCAGACTTCACAGGAGACACGACTCAGTCCACGAGTTTGCCACTAGTTTCAGGGTGTGTGACAAGGAATCAACATAGAGGTCAATCGCAGAAATAAAAGGAATTCACGAAGGATGGGGAATGGCAAAGTGACTCAGGTGGAGGATGGAAGAATGACCCACCAACCCCCAACACAGATGACACTTCAGCTTTTAACTGCATGCACCCAGGTCAACACCTGTCTTCCTAGAGTTGCATGAACTCCATTTTGCATACGTTCCCTTTACGAGAACTTAGCACAACACTCAACATGTCCACCTTAGCCTTCAGGAAATGATAATAAATTATTATCCCCTTTTGAGGTAATCCCCCTAGCTTAGCCCCTAGGCCTAGACACTTAGCCTCCTCCCTTACCCAACTATGTGGAATCTTAGTCCCCCATCAATCTTTCTTTGTCGTCTATCTGGATGCAATGATGTTTATATTTTATTAATGATCTACATAATTACATATACAAAATCAGGCTCGTGGCCTTTAACACCTAATCTCTCTGGCCTAATCACCAAATAAGCCTCCTAGCTTATTATAACTCGGCTCACCAGCCTACAAAACATATTTACAATACATAATATAACTGGGGAACGTCCTTGGGGTATTACAATCCCCTCCCCTTATTTTTTCACTATCCTCAGTGCAACTCTTTACACAACATCAACAAGATTTCCAAAATCTTCAAAAAGATATGGGTATTCTTCCCACATAGCATCTTCGTGCTCCCATGTCGCATCCTTAGGACTGTACTAGGTCCACTGGACCTTTACAAGTCCTATGGCTCGATTCTGGAGTTGTTTTCTCTTTTGGTCCAATATGTGCATCGGATTCACTTGCAAGATGCCTTCTTGCTCCACCTGAACCACATTCCAATCAATAACAGGATTAGCATCGGGTATATATTTCTTATGTAATGAAACATGAAACACATTATGTACAAGCATGGATGCAAGTAATGCAAGCATATATTCAATGTATATATATGTATATACATGCAATTCTAATAACATTACAACTTGTATACAAGATACACAACATACAATAAATAGAGAATTTTACTTACCTTTTGATTGAGAAGACCTTCCACATCAACATGGTCTAGACCAAGGTACCAAACCTCAGTATCACTCCAACCAATAGTCTCTCCTTCCCCACATGCTTGTCCCACCCTAGGAGTGTACACCTTCACTATCACACAGTCCATCGGCTGCTACACCTCCCTTTCCTTGGGCTTCAACAACAAGTCGACTCAGAAAGTCTCAGAGCACCGTGGCTCCTGAAGTTCCAACTTCCCTAAGATATTTCCAATCAGCATCTTCCCAGGGCTACTCTTTTTAGTCAACATTCTAGATTTAATCAACATCATCTCATCTACATCACCCACATGCAGTTATCATGAGAAAACATAAAAGAATTCATTTAGGAACTCCAACTTAGTTCAAAAAGGAATTCAACTTTTTCCCCAAAACATGAAATTCCATTTCATAATTCTTCTTGGTTGTTGCCATATTAAGAATCCATCCATCCTTGTGGTTTTCCATAGGCACCAAACTGCATACCATTTTTTTCTGTAATGCTTCATCTTGCATACTGCCAACAATTGTCAGTATTTCTTGTACATCATAATTCAATTGCAATATGTACAAAATCTTATGCAGTGATCTTAGAATTTCCTGCACCTAGTAATTCAATCACAATCACCAAACATTTTAATGAAATAGAATGACTCGACATCCTATGCATATGCATGTTCACAGTAATATCTGTAAGTTCATTACTTCTTTTTCTAAACAAGAAAATTTCATGTAGTCAATGCTCATGTCTAACCCTCCCTAAAATGTCCTCAACTTCATGAGTTTACAACATTTCAGTTGTTAGTAACAATTATTTACATGCAATAATATATATGCATGTACTTATAAAGCACATTCAATCATTGCATTTAGTATACAATTCTGTCACTTAGTATGCATGAGTGTAATCCTCAATGCATAATTAATCAGTGCACCTTGCATTGGATTACATAAATCTCTTTATCTCAATCATGTATCTCACCATCCATAAGTTGGGATTCTGGCCAATGTGTTGCCACATTCTCCACACACTTCCTGTTGTCTTTCCAATTAATTGGATGCCTTCCTTTTCGCCTTGAACACTACACCAAGAATATAATTTTGTGGTGTTCATTAGTGTTAGCAAAAAGGTTGCAGTCCAAGTTTTATTCAAAGGTAGGAAGCTTTTAGTACTTATGTGGCTCATAACCTTCCCATATCCATACCTTTCCATATCCAACCATGTCCTAGTCTCATACATGACCAAATTATTGGAATTCATTGTTATATAAAGAGTATGTCTCCTGAATTAACCTGGTTATGATCCCATAACCAATCATAACATAATATGCAACTGACATTTTATCTAAGTGCATTCTAGCATCAACAACACTTACACACTCTAGGCCTTCGACCATTACATATCAATTTAAATATTGAAAATTAACTGAGGGAACCCTTACCTCGATCCCCTTCAACATGTATGCATCAACAAAAACTAAATGCATACCTGCCTGGTTGTTACCAACCTACTTGTTGTTTTCTGACCAACTGATATTTGTAGAATCTCACAGACTTCCCCCTTCATCATTTTGATCACCATTCTTGCCATCCTCATGGGTCTTCACCTCGATGGAAATTATAAGCAAGAACAACATCCACATATTTAACCCTGATGTATCATTTTTCTCGAATACATAATCCATCCTTTAGTCATAATCAAACAGTGTTTCATAATAACAGACTATTCTAAGTTCACCAGCATGTTATATGCATATCCAAGCATGTACATATGAAAAATTACACATCCATATACACCAAGCATTTACTGTCAGCATGCCTACTAATGCATATGCAATTTAACTTCATTGTATGCTTCATGCGCCCTAGTGCATTTTTGTTTCAATTCACTTATTTATTTATCTATTTTTGTTGTAGTTGGTTTTCCTTGAATTCCTTTAGATCCTTGATGCCTTGTGTGCTCCCATTCTTCTCATCTGCACTATGGTTCCCTGGGTCTGAACACTTTTCCAGCTACATTCCACCTGGCCATTCTTTCCCACTTAGTACCATTCCCCAATGGAAATCCATTTTCATTCAGTGCCACTTTTGAAGTGAGAGAGCATTCCAATTCCTCTGCATTGACATCTTGCTTCCACTGTGAACTCTGATTTAAACTTTTAGAAAGTAGATAAGTCATATCTAACAAATACTTCCCTGGAACTCCTATGCTTGACACATAGAGATTATTCACACGCCACCTCTTAAGCTCTTTGTTTCCTTCCACATCAAGCTTGCAACTGTCTACACATCTCTACCTTCAAGGCCATGGAGCCTTACTTTTCCTTTCTATGCCCATTAATAACATTATTCACCTGCTAGCTTCATGACCCATGTGAGGATTCTTTCTTTTGTAGTACCTCATCCAAATTTTGTAAGCAAAGTCATGCCTCCATGATCCTAACATATGATCCTATTCTTGAATTGAGTTGGTTATACCTCTAATCCTGATAAACCTGCAAGCAACCATCTTGTTAGAACTATACATATCATACAAAAATTGTCAATTAAATTTCCAGGTACCTTTTCATGTAAGTGATAATATTATTCTTTAATTAATATCAGTTTTCCTTTTTATATGAATTAACTATTTTTTTTAATCATGACCGTGTGCCGGTTATTTTGTCTTCATGAGTTGATCACGGACATGGATCGACTCATTATATCATACTCATTCTTTTTTTGTGTTCTCAGTTCACAAACAGATCATATTTTGATCCTTTATCAATTATTTGTATTATTCTAGTGTTAACTCTCTGTTGAATTAAATATTTATGAGGTGCTTCCTTCAAACCATTTACATATGACCATATGTGCAAAACCATGGACTTATTGATTTGAGCGTTGCCTCTTATTTTTCCTTTGTTTCTTTATTCCATATGACTGCGGGTGGTGACCAGACACTAAGCTAAGAAGTTATTGATCACTTATCAAAATCCATGGTCACGTCTTAATGTCACGATGAGATGGATGGTTCTGATGAACTCTGGCTCTCTGGCCTTCGGGAGTTCTCACATCTCCACACACACAAATATCTGGAGTGAATTTCCCCAAAGTGATAGATCTTTTGCCACACGTCCTCTCCAAATCAACGACCCTGATTCTCTTCGGGACTTCGGCTCTTTCTGACCAAGATTAGATCAACAGTCCTTCGACCTCCTCTTCGATCAACGATCAAGATCCTACTTTGGAACTTCAGTGCTTTCAAACTCTTCTCCTTTGTGTTCTCCCATAGTGCTTCCACCCGGAGTCAACGATCTGTCTCCACACGCCCTTCTAGATCTATGGTCCAGATTCACTTTGGCTCTCCGACTCTCTAGGCTTCGAGAATTTCAACTCTCAATTGAAACTCTCGAAGTGTTTTTTTTTTTTTAACTCTGATCTATTGACATGTACCCCTCCTGGCGATCAATGGCCAGTACCTAATTCAGTGATTTCAAACTCTCCTTGACCACAAGCTCTCGCTCAGGGGTTGTGCATCTTGTGCCACCTATCTCTCTTGGCGATGAACGGTCCCTAACTCGGTTCAGGACTTTAGGACTTTGGCTAGTCAACCCTCCTGTGCACACAAAGGTTAACACTCTTGCACATTACCTTATATCGGATGACTATCATCCCTTTGCACTCAGATCCGATGGTTAGGATCTGTTACTTCTCAACACTTATCCTCTGCTTCCCTGGACATTGATCTAACGGTCCAAGCTTCTTCCCACAACCGATATAACGATTGTTTTCGCTCCTCCTCTTGAGATTTTAACTTCTTCCAACTCGGAAGATTTTTGTATATGTTCAAAGGCCTCAACCTTTGTTCCTCTTGCGAGCCCATCTATCTTGGG
The DNA here is from genome assembly GCA_900067695.1 of Picea abies. Classification (NCBI taxonomy): domain Eukaryota; kingdom Viridiplantae; phylum Streptophyta; class Pinopsida; order Pinales; family Pinaceae; genus Picea; species Picea abies. The sequence goes on from CBVK0103924904.1 coordinate 7,488, forward strand.
TCTCACCTTTTCTCCTTAAAATGTTTTTCTCTTATGAGCTTTTTGATTCTCTTAGATCGACAATACCAAAGGACTATGCTACTCCACGGATTTCCTAAGGGGCTCATGACCATACATATCACAATGGTTCTTAAGTCATTGGTATTTCTAGTAACTTGACTATCATCTACTTCCTAGATCTGATGGTCAGGATGTTTCACAGGCATCCTCAGATATAAGGCTTAGAGTTAACTTCGGGGATTTTACCTCCCTTACGAGGAACTCATTCAATACTTTGAACTCGCGAAGTCTGAATGGATCCAAGGGTTAACTCTCACACTCTTTCCCATATCCAATGGTCATAACAGACCGTGTCTCTTTACGAACAGATTTCCGTTTGTTCTCCTTCCAAACAAAGGGACCTTCCCTTTCAATACTTCGACCTCACTACTCTTCTTGAACTTTGAAAGCTCTGAAAGACTTAAGAATTATATGCTCTTTCTCCTAAATTCAACATTTATAATGGTCTTCTGTACACTCTCCAGATCTGACGGTCGTAAGGGTTTTCTCTTTTCTTTCGAACAGATCCTACGGTTCCCATTACTCTGTGGTCCACCACCACTTCTGTCGTGGTTTTACTATACCGCTACTCCTCCTGAGGTTCTTAACATGGCCAAGGTAATCCTCTTCACACTTAGGGAAGTTCTTGAGGTCCAAAATTGGTTCATCTTCACACAATTAACTCTTGAAACCTTGAGTCCAATGACCACTTATCCCACCCATCCAGGCTCAGTGTTGAAACCTTGGGTCAGAACTTGAGTGTTGTCCATTTCGACAACAAATCCTTCTGAAACTCTTGCTTCAATTTCCACTAACATGGCCCATCTAGGATCAATGTTGAAACCATGCTCCGATACCAATTTGTAACATCCCTGACCACCAGTAGGCTAGGCAATGCCACCACTCAAACACTTCACTTAGTTCTGACAACCTGCCTCTTCAACCACGAGCCTAACAACCTACTTCTTCAACCATTTTCAACTCAATTTCCGCAAGGTGAGGACAACAACCACTAGTCAATACCACTCAGGAAAACAAAAGGTAGAAACCCAAAATGGTTAACATACGAACTCAACTCTGCAAGGAACAGACGACGATAATAAGACACACTCAATCAAGAATCTGCATGGCCACAACAACCAACAGTTGTTACACAACATGACACAGACAAATACGGGATGCTCAGAATTCACAGAAAATGCGGCTCAGTCCATGGGTTCTCACTGTGTGCGGGTATGCAGAGGCAGTTGCAGAGGAAAAATGGTTCAGACATTTATAGGGTGCTCAAACTTCACAAGAGACATGTCTCAATCCACGAGTTTGTCACTAGTTTCAGGGTGCGTGACAAGGAATCAATGCAGACGTCGATCACAGAGCTAAACGGAATTCACTAAGGATGGGGAATGGAAAAGTGACTTAGGTGAAGGATGGAATAATGACCCACCAACCCCCAACATAGCTGACACTTCAGCCTTTAACTGCATGCACCCAGGTCCACACCTGTCTTCCTGGAGCTGTATGCACTTCATTTTGCATACGTTCCCTTTACAGAAACTTAGGAAAACACTCAATATGTCCACCTTAGCCTTAAGAAAATAATAATAAATTATTATCCCCTTTTGAGGTAAGCCCCCTAGCTTATCCCCTAGGCCCACACACTTAGCCTTCTCCCTTAACCAACCATGTGGAATATTAATCCCCCATCACTCTTTATTCATGGTCGGTCTGCGTGCAATGATGTTTATATTTTATTAATGATCTACATAATTACATATACAAAATCAAGCTCTTGGCCTTTAACACCTAGGCTCTCCAGCCTAATCACCAAATAAGCCTCCTAGCTTATTACAACTCGGATCACCAACCTACAAAACATGTTTACAATACATAATACAACTAGGGCACATCCTTGGGGTATTACACATAATATCCCTTGGCAATGATTGTTGATTGCCGTTCAAAGCAGTCGTTGGTGGCTGAAGTGAAAGCCTCTGAATCAGATGCAGATTCTGACTCTAATTAAGAACTAGAGAGGGGAAGATGAATCATTGACATGGAACACAGTGCCACCATTGCTACAACCAATCTCCAGTCTGGTGAACCAAACGAGCCATAAGAAGGCAAGCACCTTTTCCATTCACAGATGTGGGTAAAAGGCACCCCGTTGCACTTCATTGTTTATAGCGGTAGCCAAAAGAACCTCATATTAGTAGAGGTTGTCAAGCGGTTGGCCCTACTGAAAACAACGCACCCACAACCCTACACCATTGGATGGCTGCACCAAGGAAATGATCTCTGCATCAACCAACAGTGTCAACTATCGTATGACATCAATCCCTTCAAAGACGAGGTATTGTGTGATGTTTCTCCTCTCGAAGTTTGTAATGTTTTTTTGGGCCAACCTTATTTATGGAAACGTCAATTTGTATATGAGTCTAGACCTCATAGTGTTATTATTACTTTGAATGTGAAATTGTACAGGATACCCAAGGCAGTCCCTCTTAGTGTTATTTCCTTGATCTCTGCCAAGCAATGCATGAAGGTCATCTCTTAGACTGAGAAATTTGTCTTCTTCATGATTCGCTCTCAGAGTGAGTGAAAGATCATAGCCACATCCATGGCCTTCGCAACCGATCTCTCCACACAACAGAAGTAAGTGGATAAGGTCATGGAAGAATACTCATATATCTTCTCCTCTCCTACTGGGGTACCTCTGCACTGCCAAGTCAAGCATCCCTTCATTCTGACCCTAGGAACACCACTACCCAAAGGGATAGTCTACTTCCACTCTCTGTTATAGAATGAGGAGATCAAGAGGCAGATCCAAGAACTGCTCCACAAGGGGCACATACGCCCTAGCTCATCGCCTTGTGGAATCCCAATCGTGTTGGTGTAGAAGAAAGACGGGACCTGGCGACTCTGCATTGCTCACCGGGCCATGAATAAAATCACAGTCTGAAACCGATACCCGATTCCCCAAATCGACGACTTCCTTGATAATCTCATGGGGGCCAAATACTTCAGTAAGATTGATCTGAAGTCGGGCTACCAACAGGTCCCAATAGAACAGACAGATGTATGGAAGACCGCCTTCAAGTCAAAATAAGGTCTTTTTGAATGGTTGGTCATTCCCTTTGGTTTGACAAATGCTCCAACAAATTTTATGAGGATGATGGATGATATCCTACGAGATTTCACCAATAATTTTGTAGTGGTGTATGTGGATGACATCCTCATATACAACAAGACTTGGGCAGAACACTTGCAACATATTCAACAGGTTCTGCACACCCTGTGGCAACACAAACTATATATAAACTTGGAAAAATTATCCTTCGACATGGACAAGGTCCATTAATTAGGCTACATCGTTGATCGGCATGGTGTGCATGTGGATCCAGCCAAGATCCAGGTTGTCCGTGACTAGCCAGCCCCAACCACACTCACTGAACTTCGAAGATTCTTGGACCTTGCCAATTTCTATCGTAGGTTCGTGTTGGGATTCTCTCATATCACATGGGCCCTCAACCAAGTAACCAGAGGTGGCGATAAGGAAAAAAAATTGTGGAGCCTGTCCCAAAAACAAGATTTCGATGACTTGAAGAAGCGTTTGAGCTCATCCCTAATACTTTCATTACTGGACCTGCAACATCCCTTTGAGATCGAGACAGATGCTTAATACTATGTTGTGGGCATCGTTCTCACTCAACATGGCCACCCCGTGGCATGTCATAGTGAGACACTATCATATGTTGTACGTAAGTACCCTACTTACGAAAAATAAATGTACTCCATTGTTCAAGTATGTCGCCAATGGAGACATTACATTCTTGGAAAGGAGACAGTCATTCACACTGATAATAAGTCATTGTAGTTCATGAAGACACAAGGAAAATTGCAGAATGACTGCCATCAGAAGTGATCCACATACTTGCAACAATTCCACCTCAACATCAAGAAATTGCAGAATGACCGCCATCAGAAGTGGTCCACATACTTACAACAGTTCCACCTGAACATCAAGTATAAAACATGAATTACCAATCGAGTTGTTGATTGCCTCAGCCGACCTCCAGTCGTGGCACTCATCACGGTCCTAGACTCTTGCGGCCACAAGACCTCCGAATGGCCCCACCTCTATGAGACAGACCTTGAATTCTCCACCACCTATCAAATGTTGGGCACCAACTCAGTGGTCGCTAATTTCCATGTTCAATATGGGTTGTTGTTTCGTCTAGGCCATCTCTATGTTCCATCAAGCGAGCATGCGAAGATGATTTGGGAAGCTCACTACAGTTGGGTGGAAGGAGACTTTGGTGTCAAAAGGACAGTGGAAGTGTTGCAGAAACATTTCTACTGGCCGAAACTTTGATAGGATGTCGATAAGTATATCAGGTCCTGCATCGCCTGTGCTATTTCCCAAACCGACCACTAAGAAACAAGTCTTGTACATCCCTCTACCTATTCCTAAGATGTCGTGGGAATCCATCTCAATGGAATACATGTCAGGCCTCCCATCCACTGAGAGGGGAAATGACTGTTTTTTTTTTGTTGATCGCTTTTCCAAGATGGCAATTCTGGCCGCCTGCAAGAAGAACATCATAGCAGAAGCCACTACCAAGAACTTATTTATCTTAGATCGTGACATTTTGGGATCCAACAAACCATTATCTCAGACCATGACAATCATTTCCTTAACACATTTTGGTTGAGCCTCTGGTCACTTCTGGATACCAATCTCACCAAATCCACTGCTTTCCACCCCTAAACAGATGGCCAAACTGAGGTCGTCAATTGGATGATCATACATATCTTGCGCATGTACAATTAAAAACACCCCCGCACATGGGATGAGAGTCTTTCCTATGTCCAACATAGCTACAACAGAGCCCTGCATAGCTCAAATGGCCACAACCCCTTTCAGGTGGGGTTGGGATTCCAACCATTGGGCCTCATGGATGTTGCACTACCCCTATTGACCACCTCGGTCGACTCGTCCCCTGTTCCACTAGAAGATGACAAAGAGACCCAGTTCATTGATTGGATCCAACACATCCTCCAACAACTTTAGGATATTCTACATAAGTCTAATGCCAAGTACAAGCAGCGCCATGATCAACATCGGGTGCCACATAAGT
>CBVK0103924929.1:0-10618 GCA_900067695.1 Picea abies
AAGAGTTTGAAAAAAATAAATAAGTACCAAGACATTGTGGAGATAGTGAACACCATCGAGAATCAGGAGTATGTGAAGAAATGAGTGAAAACCCATGGGAAGATTTTGAAGAATTGACTAAGTATCAATAATGACTAAGTATCAAGATATTTAGAAGAAATGACTAAGTATCCATAGGGTGAGAGATACGCCAGCCTAGGAGGTCACCACTTGTCATAGATTAGACAAACCAGAGGGTGAGATATCCAACAACCCAAGAGTTCACCACTTGTAATAGATTGGATGACCCACTTGTCACAAATTTGATGACACATGATGTCTCATAGACCCATGATGAAATTCTTAGAAAGGTTTCTAAGCATGGGTGAAAAGTGTGTATTATGGAACATGAAGGTTATTTTTTGGGGTGGTGGAAGTATGAAAAGATATTCCTTAGACCCACAGAGAAAGGATGACTACAAAATGAGTGTAGAAAAATGAGTGTGGGAAAATGAAAAGGTTTAATTTGAAGGTTGTGGAAGCTTAAAATGAATAATAGATATAACTTATATCTACAGTGAATCCATCAAGATAGATTGATGGTTGATATCAATTAGAGAGTGATATCGGTGAATTTTTGACTGTGAATGTTGAAGACAGGTCTATCGGAGTGCGATCCATCAGATGATGAGAAGGGCCAAGGATCATAGATATATCATAGGATACACCTTAGTCATTGGATCTATGATGATCCTTTTTGAGGAGGAAGGATAGTGACATCGGGGTGATGTGTTGTGACAACTTGGAGGTCAAGGTGATGAGGATGCCAATGTGGTATCTAGAATGTCCTGAGGAGTGACACATGTCATATTTTTTATTGTACAGGATACCTTTAGGTCATCATCTCAACTAGTGTTAAGTTGGCACGATGAATAGATCTTCTTCATTCATCGAAAAATAAATGGTGAGAGTGGAATATGAGTATAGGTACTCTAATGACAAGGGACTCTTAGAATGCTTGTGATCCATTGATCGAAAAGTAGGAGTGATGCAATCTCAATCATATATCATCATGGGTCCCACCTAACCATATAATGATTATTTAAGGAGATGGGAGGTAACTGTTGTGCAGGTTGAAGGATCGATGTCATTGAAGTTGTTGATTTTAGACTCCGAGGACTGTTGGATACATCGAAGTACATGCCACTAGAGATGATCTAGTTGGAGTGGAGTTGTTTATGAGAAGACGAGTTCCGACAAAGAGGAATCTAAGAGACAATAATAGTTGTTGATTGAATATTGGACAATTACTAAATGATGAGGTGGTGTTACATGTTTTTGTACTCTTAGTGGTCCTGATAAATGAATCAATGGTCGAGATTTAGTCAAGGATAAATTGGATGACTACTGAGTATCATGGTTCATGCTCTATCTAGAGAAACATATGGTGTGCGATGAAAGGTAATTGAAAAGCGGTTTCTAAGGAATGTTGCAACTTGGTTTTGAGAAGATATGTAGCCAAATTCATGGACATACTTTTGTATGTGGGAAAATTCATGGAAGTATGGAATGCATAAATAAGAATGCATGAATCTAGTTTACATGTGTGGAAGGAAGTGAGTTAGTACGAATGGTGGAAGGGAAGCTCTGAGGAGAGAAAGTCCAAGGATTCCTACATAATCAAATGAAGATAATGCGATTTCCATGGGTGGCTAGGACGTGCAAGGACAAAAGGAACTTCTGCAGGTTATGAAATGTAACAAAAGACAGTGCAACATATTTGATTATATGAATACATGAAGGAAATAAATAATATGGTATTGGTAACAACTTGAAGATGTTGACATTTCCAGTGAAATTGATATCTACAGGCAGTGCTGGGTTGGTGCTCAACTAAGGGGAATGGTGTCTCCTAAAGATTAGTTCCTGTAAAAAATATTGCTGAGTTGGTGCTTAGTCAAGCAGATTGGTTCCTGCAAACATTGTAATAGTAGGTTGGTGCATACATGATTTTATTAAGAAAATTTTTGTGGTTTTCTCTCATTTTGGTTTCCGCATTAAATCTCTATGTATTTTGGATTAAATTTTTGTATGTGCATTTCTCATGAACTAATTATGAATGCTGAAGTAATAAATAGATAAAGATTGTAAGAAAAGAAAAAAATGTCCTATATCAATTCACCCCCCTTCTTAGTGTAAGTAAGTGTGCCAAAATTTGGTATCAGAGTGAGTTCCTTTAGGAACAGTCTAACCACTAGAAGGTGATTCCCAATATCATACTTGGATAAGGAATTTTTTTCTACAAATAGAGCTCCATTCTTCGATGGATCAAATTATGCATTTTGGAGCATAAGAATGAAAACCTATCTAATGTCTCTTGGATTTGAAGTTTGGAATGTATTTGTGATTGGATTCACAACTCCAACAATCCCACATGTACTTTCGAATTCTATAAGACTCAGTGAGAATAATCCTAAGGCCAAGAACACAATTTTGTGTAGCTTGGAAGAATAAGTATATTTCAAAGACATGCATTGTCATTTAACAAAAGAGGTATAGGAAAAGTTACAAAAAGTATATGAAGGGGATGATAAGGTCAAGAAGGAAAGAATACATATCCATAGAGGACAATTTGAGAACCCTAAGATGAATGAAGAAGATAGCATTGCAGCCTATGTTTTTTGTGTAGATGAAGTTTTCAACACTATAAAAGGATTGGGTGAAGAGATTCATGAAAATATAATTGTGCAAAAAATGCTTATATAACTTGCCTCAAGATTTAATCCCAATATATCTTCCATTGAGGAAATGAAGGATTTAACAATGGATGAATTACATGGAATTCTCACTACATATGAAATGAGAATAGAAAAGTATAAGCAAGAAAAACCAACAAGGAAGGAAGCAACTTTCAAGGCATCAAAGAAGAAAAATACATAAGAATACAAAACATATGACAACTTATATAGTGAACTAGATGATGAAGACACTAATTTTTTCAGAAAGATCAAGAGGGGGACATGAAAATACAAAGCTAATCTTCCCTTCAAATGATTTAACTATGGAAAAGTAGGAAACTTTTCTTCTAAATGTCCTAATGAAAATAATAAAGATAACAACGTGAAATAAGATTCTAGTTTCAATAGGTACAAGAAGTGCAAGACTGAAACGAACAAAAATTTATACAGACAAAAGAAGAATCTATATACCAATGAAGACAACATCTATTCTGATGATAGTGATAGTTAAACAAAAGAAATTCTCTTTATGGGTGTACAAAAAAAGACTGATTTCCTATAAAATGGAAATGCAAACCTAACAAAAGAAGAAGACTTCGAGCTTGATGCATAAGTAAATCTTGAAGGAGAGATCATATCTTCTCTAAATGAAATAAAGAAACTAAGGAATAAGAAAATGATACTAAAGGGGGAACTGAAGAAGTATAGAAAATAAGTGCTCAGTTTAAAACAAATTCTTCATGAAGATGAAAAGATCATCATCAGTTTAAAAAAACAAGTAGAAGAGGAAAAGAGAATTGAAGAAGTATTAAGATCCCAACTAAAATAAAAGGAAGATAGTTGCAATAGTTTAGAATAAAATTTTTTCTATCTAAGAAAGGAGTTGAAAAAATCTCATACCAACACCAAATTAAAAAATATCTCTAAAACCTTAAATGCAATCCTAAAACATCAAATATCACCATTTGACATGACTTGTCTTGGGTACAGTGAAAATAAGGATGCTGCTAATGAAGAAGCCTCAACCTCTTCAAAACAGTCAAGTGAAGAAAGGACCGAGAGTTATGTTGATATAATCAATAATTTTGTCAAGGTTGAAGACAATAGGAAGGAAGATCAATTTGTTTCATAGAAGACAAATATTTGTCAAAAGAACAAAATAAGGAAGACTCTCCCCTCAAGATGGAATCACACAATCAGGTACCAACATTCCTTTTTTTTCTATTGTTTCTCTTGCGATGGTTTTGGTCATAAAGAAATGGATTGTAAAAAAATGTAAGAGGCAGTTATATGAGGAGAGACAATAGAGATACCCATGGATTCTCAAGGAGAAATTACAAATCATTTTCCCCTTTGTTGAATTATAACATCATATGTTACAACTACAATAATCTTCGACATATAGCAAAATTCTGCAGAAGATATTTCATAAAATATCTGAAAGAGGAAGCCCCGCCAATCATGGAAAGAAATCAGGAAAAAAGGGAAAAAATAAATAAAAATCCATGTTTGTTCAAGCTACACTTCGTGCACAAGAGAATAAGGATAATTGGATAATTGATAGTGGGTGCTCTAGTCACATGAAAATAGATAGAAACACGTTTATCACTTTGAAGAAAAATGAAGGAAGTGTTACCTTTGGAGACAATTGCAGGTCAAAGATAGTTGGAAAAGGAACTCTTAGTATTGACAATGGAAGAGATAAAGTTGAAAAGGTTTTTTGTGTTGAAAATATGAAACATAATTTTCTTAGTGTAATCCATATGTGTGACCAAGGACATACTCCTACTTTTGACTCACGAGAATGTGAGATTAGAAAAGAAAATTCAGGCAAGCTGGTTGCAAAAGAAATTAGGACCCCAAACAATATATACATTATTGATGAAATTAATGGAGAAAAATTCTTCATGAGGCAGATAGATGAAAATTGGTTGTGGCATAAAAGAATGGGTCATATGAACTTTGAAAACCTGGTAAGAATTAGTACCAAACAATCAATAAGAGATATGTCGCATATCACAAAACCCTAAATAATTTTCTACAAGCAATTCCATCATGGAAAACAATCAAGGGTGAGCTTCAAGACAAGGGAATATGCAACATCCAAGCCATTGGAAGTTTTGCATACATATCTCTTTGGACCAAAAAAGACAAAAATATTGCAAGGAGAAAGCTAGTTTGTGTTGCTCATTGATGATTATACAATAATGACTTGGGTTACCTTTCTCAAAAATAAATCTGAGGCATTCAGAAAGTTTAAAACCTTCAAATATCTAGTTGAGAATGAGACAAATATGGAAATCAAATTCTTACGGTCAGATAATGGAGGTGAGTTCACATCCAATGAATTTGAAGAATTCTATGAAACTCATGGAATAAAAATAAAGTATACAACTACAAGAACTCCTCAACAAAATGGAGTAGTTGAAAGGGAAAAAAAGGCATGTACAAGAAATTGCTAGAACATTGCTAAATGAAGAAGGATTATTAGATATTTTTTGGAGAGTAGTAGTTTAAACTATTGTCTACATTCTAAACATAGGGAAAATTAGAGTCAACAATGACAAGACATCCTATGAACTATGGAAAATTCAACCAACATATGTCAAACACTCTAGAATATTTGGAAGTAAGTGTTGCATCAAACAAGGTGATGAGGATATAGGAAAGTGACTCAAGAGACGATGAAGGAAATTTTCTTGGATATTTATCAAGAAGCAAAGCCTATAGATGTTATAACAAAAGACTGCAAAAGATTTTTGAAAGAATTGATGTTAGAATACATGAAGAACTACCACATAAAAAAAAATCGGAAACAAAATAAATGGATTACAAAAAAGAAGAAGAAGAATAATATGAAGAAGAAGAAGAAGCATAAGAAGAAGAAGAAGAAGAAGAAACAAAATTCCAAGATACAAAAAAACCATGTAGGTTTGTGCAGAAAAATAATCTAGAACACTTAATTCTTGGTGATAAATGTTGAGGTACATGTTTAACTACATACTTAGGGACATACTCATTTTTTTCCATTTTTCCTACTATTTAGGAGGATTTCTATTTATAACAAGTCTATTTTTAGCTAGTGTATTTATATATGTAATACCATGGGAAAATACCATGGGTTTCCAAAACCATGGGCTCATAAACCACTAAAAATTTCTATTTTTTATCTACCATTAAGAAATTTCCTATTTTTTATCCACCATTAGGAAAATTCCTATTTTTTAGGAGATCATTCCTATTTCCTTTGAGTGGAATCCCAAGATAGAGTTTCTACTTCGAAGAAAGGGTTTGTATAGGATCACCATGGGGACTGAGGTCGATCCTACTTCATCCATAGAGAAATAAAAGTAATTCAAAAGAATGGATGAAGCCTATGGGGTATTTTTCTTGAGCATCTCTCCAGATCTCCTCTTTCACATCGATACTTGCAAGATTCCTAACGATGTTTGGACAAAGTTGAAGGAATTGCTAGGAAAGAAAGACAATCTAAGAGGTCATCAGCTAGAGAATGATCTACATGCATTCAATCCAAGATATTTTGAGACCCTACACGACTACTTCTGTAAGTTTAAGACTTTTCTTTCTCATGTTAATGCTTGTGGAATAGATAAGAAAGATGAACAATTAATCTTTTCAATTCTAACAAAACTAGGACCGAAGTTTTCTTTCTACACTTCTTTTCATACTACTAGGTTATCTATGGGGTCTACATGGAAGATTCCATCCCTAGATGATTTCATGGAGTCACTTATCCATGAGAAAACAAATATCATCCAAATAGGGGAACTTAATAATTCCAATCCCCATGCGCTTACAACTCAAGTAAGTTCAAAGAAGAATAAGAAAAAGAACAAGGGTAAGAAGGACCAAGAGAACATGAAGGAAGGAAAAAAAAAATCAATAGATGAGAGTTCAAGTTATAAGGAACAAAAAGGAAAGACGGAGAATACAAAGTGTTCCTATTGTAACAGTTCGTTCCATCCTGAGAGTTCTTGCATGAAAAATGCCATAGGTTTCAAGGCACAAACACTTGAGAAACATCACCTTGAGGATTGTATTCCAGATAATGCAAGGAAAAAGTCATCATTAGAAAGAGGTAATGGTCATGCATTACTTTCTATTTCATCTTATCCTAATGCTTATATTCTTCATTCAAGGGATACCCATCACATGGCCTTATAAGATAGAATTTTATCATACTTGGAGACTTGTTTCAGACCACAGATATTCATGGGAGATTATTCTCCTATAGAGGTGTACGGTAGGGGTAGAGTTGATCTAGACCATGGATGATTTCTGGATGTACTTCATGTTTTCTGAAGCTTTCAGTGAATCTTCTCTCCATCTATCAAATAACTAATTCAACTTCATGGAAGAAGGCAAAGTTCACTTCAGACTCAGTTATTATTTCCGACTTGTCAGATGGTTAAAAAATTGTCATTGGTGAGGTTAATCACCATTCCTAGTTGTGCACTTTCTCTCCACTCATAAATATGATTATGTATCTCTTCTAACACATGCTAAAGAATATTCCAGGTTTGGGTACCTAGATTTTAAATATTAATATCAGCTTAGTAAGGGTGGAATGGTAGATGGATTACCCCACATTCAATACATAGATGGAATTTCTTAGGGCTCCATACTAGGTAAACATCCAGAGGATAAGTTAAACATAGGTTAATCATGGAGGGAATTATCACTTCTAGAGTTAGTTCACAGTGACATTATAGGTCCTTTCCCACACCCATCAATCATTAAAAATAATCACATTCTTACTTTCATTGATGATTTTTAGAGATATACATGGGTCTACTTTCTCAAATTAAATATGAGGTCTTTGAGTGTCTTAAATATTTCAAGCATCTAGTTGAGAACCAAACATGGAAGATGATTAAGAATATTCATACAAACAATGGAGGAAAGTATGTGAATAAGGATGTTGAGCATATTTATTCAAAATCAAGTATATATTTTCAACACATAGTTCCATATACTCCATAATAGAATGGGTTAGTAAAGAGAAACAAAAGGACATTGAAAGAGATGACCAACTGTATGTTGTAGGATAGAGCACTACCTCCAAAGTTATGGGATGAAACTATCAACTATGCATCCTACATTTAAAATAGAGTTCCTCATAAATTAGTCAAGGGATTCACTCCATATGAGGCTTGGAGTAGGAATAAATTGGAAGTCACTCACTTCAAAATTTTTGATTCCCATGCATGGGATAGGATCCCTTCTGATAGGAGGAAAGCTATGGAAGCTTAGAGTAAGGAGTGTAGTTTTGTTGGATATATATAAGGATTGAAGGGATACAGGTTATTATATATGACTTCAGATACACTATTCATTCAAGGGAGTGTTAAGTTTGAAGAGGGTCCTTCACAGGTACTTCCAGAGAAGTCCACACCTCTATCTCCACTGCCACTAGTTGTAGAACTTCATGAGATTTATTTCGATAATATTTCAGATCAGATCTCTAAATATGATATATATAATATTTCTGATCAGTATAAATAAGTTGTATGTCTATAGTATCGACCAATATGGGAACAATAGACTCTTTAGGCAGTAGGTGATCTAATGGGTGATCTTGTCTATCCACGGAGAACCAAATCTTAGTTTGTGGAGCCTCCACAAGATTCTACTTCCATGGATCCATTGATACCTATTTATTGTTATATGGTACTTATATAAGATCCTTAGTCTTATGCATAGGCTAAAGGAAACCCCCATTGGGAGGAAGCTAAGAAAGAGAAGTACAATTCCCTAATAGAGAACAACACATGGGAGTTCGTTCCTCTACCTTCCAACATGAAGATTGTTATATGTAAGTGTAGTTTCAATACAAAGAGGGATGCTAATGGATACATTAAAAATTAAAAGGCTTGGTTATTAGCTAAAGGTTTCTCATAGGTACACGAAATTGACTATGAGGAGACTTTTGCATCAATTTCCAAGATTGATTCCATTCGATTAGCTCTAGCTACTGCAGTAAATAGAAAGTGGGAGGTACACCATATGGATGTGAAGAATGGATTGTTACATGGATATATTGATGAGGAGATATATGTGGAGAAACCAAAGGAATATGTTCAGGATCCATCATTTGTTTCCAGGTTGAGGAAGTTAGTGTATGGACTTAAGCAAGCACCTCAGGCGTGGTATGCTAAATTGGAATCTTATCTACTCTCTAGAGGTTTTATTAGATGTATATTAGATCCTAATGTGTATATTATGAGGAACATAGATTCGATTCTATTGATAGTTCTATATGTTGATGATTTACTCATCACAGGGAGATCAACCTCCTCCATTGTTGCAATGAATATCACTTTGCATGATAGGTTTTCTATGACATATATGGGACTGCTACATTACTTTCTTGGTATTGAAATAAACTAGAATGATTTAGTAATCAATATATCTTAGTAAAAGTATTCTAGAGATCTACTTGACATATTTCAGATGACAAATTGCAAGCCATCTCCAACACCCTTTCAGTAAGTGGTTAGACTAGAGGTTGTCGGTGGATCACCTTTGGTTGGTTGTAATAGATATCGAAAGTTGGTTGGGAGTATTCTCTACATTACACACTCTTGGCTAAACATATCTTATGTAGTTGGATCAATTTCTAGGTACATGTAGGAGCCTCATGAGGTTTACTGGAAGGAAACAAAGAGAATTCTCAAATATATCAAAGGGACTACCAACTTTGGTATACACTATGCAATATGATCTTCCTTATATCTCTTTGGTTACACAAATTCATATTGGGTAGGAGATAACACTGATCTCAAGTCCACTTCAGGATATGTTCTCTACCTTGGATCAAGACCTATTTGTTGGTCAAGTAAGAAGCAATAAAAAATTTCTTTATTATCAACAGAGGTAGAGTTTAGGGGTGCAGTGAATGTTACTACTCAAGCTATGTGGTTGCAACACTTTCTTATAATGTTGGGAGTTCATTTTCATCATCCGACAATTATATGGTGTGATAATCAAAGTGCTCTCAATATGTGTAGAGACCCAGTTCATAGGAATTATAACAAGAACATCGAGGTTCATATGCACTTTATTCGATGACATATTCAGGATGAAGTCATTAATATGCAGTTCTATCCATCTTCAGAGCAGGTGGCAAACATATTCACAAATCCTTTCATCGAATAAAAGTTTGTCTCATTGAGGGATATTCTATGAGTGAGTGATACATCAACTTAACAACTGAACATGTTAGCATTATTTTCCTATTAGCAACATATTTTGAGGGGTGGCTTTGTTCCCACTGGGTTTTCCCTCTTTACCTAAGTTTTGTTCAGTTTTTATGAATTTATACTTTTACATGAATACCTAACATGTATTTATATTGTTGGGACTCGTCATTGTGCACACACCAATTGTGTTTCAGGGGGGGTTTTGGGGTACATTTTCAACTACATACTTAGTGACATACTCATTTTTTCCATTTTTCCAACTATTTAGGAGAATTGTTATTTATAGCATGTCTACTTTTATCCAGTGGATTCCTATATGAAATACCATGGAAAAATACCATGGATTTCCAAAACAATGGGCTCATAAACCACCATTAAGAAAATTCCTATTTTTTATCTACCATTAGGCAAATTTCTATTTTTTAGCCACCATTAGGAAAATTCCTATTTTTTAGGAGATAATTCCTATTTCCTTAATTTTAGGAGATATTACCTATTTCATGGATTTAGAGTGCACTTTAGTAAGAATAATAGCTTCATAGGGAAGTGTGCATTACCCATATTATACTTGGAGTTAACTCACTTCACTTATTTAGTGACTTTCCATAATTAGCAAATTCCCACTCAATTAGGACTTTAGTTCCATTCTTGGACTCTAGTCTTATTCTAGGAGATTTT
>CBVK0103924959.1:0-16530 GCA_900067695.1 Picea abies
CCTAAATTCCACCATGTACAGATTGATTCATGGTGGAGTTATGATAATACTAGATATTTTAATTCATGTTAAATCTGTAATAGAAAAAATATCATCTTATCACGAGATTTGCTTACTCTTATAACCTACGCTTCAATAAATTTCTAATTCATTATTTCATGATGTATCATTGCAGGCTGTATCTACAGAAGCAAGGGCAATGCACAACGTAGGGCTGGCTGGTTTGACGTATTGGAGCCCCAACGTGAACGTGTTTAGAGATCCAAGATGGGGCCGTGGCCAAGAAACTCCAGGGGAAGATCCATTGGTTGTAAGCCAGTATGCTGTTAACTATGTCAAAGGTCTTCAGGAAACGGGTGATAGTGATGACAAACTCAAGGTTTCCACCTGCTGCAAACATTACACTGCTTATGATCTTGATAACTGGCAAGGAGTGGATCGTTTTCACTTTGACGCCAAGGTATAGTTTACAGTACATACATGTACGTTTTAACTAATTTCCACAATTGTCTTTTAGCTTTTTTCAAATGTTGCTGGATCCAAGGTGGCTTATTCTTTCCATGGATACTGTTTGATTATTATAGGTTACTCAACAAGATCTGGAGGATACTTATCAACCGCCTTTCAAGAGCTGTGTTCAAGACGGACATGTGAGCAGCGTTATGTGCTCATACAATAGAGTCAATGGCATTCCTACTTGTGCTGATGAGAATCTGCTCAAAGGAATTGTGAGAGACCAATGGGGATTGGACGGGTAAGCCCAACTGAACACAGCAGAATCTCACAGAAGAGTTCCTCCATTAACAAAATTGAGATGATTAAATAACACTGATTTCGGTCGAATTTGCAAAAGAAATCATAAACAAACAGACAATTTGAGTGCATTTTATCCCAATCCCAAGCCATGTGAGAACCTACTGCCCCAATCCTTTCAACCAGGCCTCAATTTTCCTTTCTCTGGAGATGCCTTGGCTCCCCTCGACCCCTTTCAAACAAAACCTCGACCATGTGAAAGCCGACTGCCTCAATCCCTTCAACCAGGCCTCAATCCAGTATAAGTGGTTCGGTTGTTTACTTTGTGGAACATTTATAGTTGGTTTGACAAGTGCTTGGTATTGAACTTTTTATGAATTTGTTCCACTTATGTTGGGGCATAATCGGATGCACCAACTGTAAAACCAATAGTTAACTTAACAGTTGGTGCGTTGGATATTCCAAACACACCATCAAAATAAAGATGACTCTTTAACTCTATCTTTCAATAAGATACTCAACTAACCAACTCACCTATCCAATTATGTGTAAATACGATGCACTAACTCTGAAGTCAATCGTTAACTTGGGAGTTAGTGCATTGGATTGCCCAAACACACTGACCCTTTAACTCTGATTTCTCAATGACATACTCAACTAAACAACTTAGCTACAATGTTAACCTAATTGAAGATTACACCCCTCTGATGCTTTATAGTTATTCGGCCTTCTTAAACACTTCCCCCTCACCGTTACCAACCACCCTATGCCTTACAACAAGCATTTCCTCGTGATCCACTTATCCTGGAAAAGAAAACTTTAACCAGGAAAAACTTTAGCAAACTGCACAAACCTGAACCCCATGCTCTCATGAAGAAGGGAGCGTAGGCTTCAAAGCCAGCCAAACTATCTCGGACACAAGTTACTCTTAGGCAGAATCAATTGAATAGTACTAATCTAAACAAATAGGTGTAGTCTAAACTTTCTATCTTTTGGTTTTTTTAGTAATTATTATTAAAATTTTGTTATATAAATGTTTTTGAAATTGTAATTTTTAGTTGTTTTTAAATTGCATTTTTAAATATACAAATGAATTCAACACTATGAACATTAAGATTGTATAAACTTAAAAATTCAAATCTGTAATTCCAACAATTAAACAAACATGTGTACTCTAAAAGTTCTATCTTTATACTTTTACTATGTAAAATAAACATGTGTACTATAAAAGTTCTATCTTTTAAACTTTTATTATGTAAAACAAACAAGTGTATTCTAAACTTTCTATTTTTATTTTTTTGGACTTTTTCATTAATTATCATCAAAATCTTATTATATAAATGTTGGTAAAATTGCAATTTTACTTAAATTACATTTTTGAATGCATAAATGAATTCAACCCTTGAAAAAAATTCTGAAACACTATTTTTAGCATGAAAGTCCAATTAACTTATAATTCCCATATTAAGTGATTCTCTCTCTCTCTCTCTCTCTCTCTCTCTCTCTATATATATATATACTCTCTCTCTCTCTCTCTCTCTATATATATATATATATATATATATCCGTGAGAAAGTCTTATCATTGGTCTTATCCGTGAGAAAGTCTTATCCAAACCCTGATCATATCTCTCAATACTTTTATATGGTAATCAATAAGCACTTATTCATGAAGGTTGTAGTAAGTAAATAAGTTTTTTTTGGTAGAAAAAAAAAAGCTTTTATATTTTATAAACAGAAATATACATGTTACAATTTGCAGGTCTTCAAACAAAACTTTTAGTTCCAAAATAACATGTCTCCCTTCTATACACTGTTTTTTTTGTTCTTTACAAAACTTTACAGTTAGTAAAAAAAAACTTCAGTATACGCCAGTTAAAGGTGGAACTCCATAGCTTCAATTTCCACCTTGTCAAAATACTTGTAGTATCCAAAAGCTCTTCTCTAAGTGCTTACTTAGAAAGCTCATCCACCTTGACATTAAGTTTTCTCAAAACATGATGCTCAAAACATGATGAAAAGAAAAACATTCAAAAAATAGAAAGGCCAGCTTGATGTCTCTCAGTGTATTTGCCAAATTTTTTGGATTTTTAGTTTTCCTTGTACCCATTCCATTGCCATTGATATCTCTCAATATATTTGCCAAATTAACATTTTGGATTTTTAGTTTTTTTTTACCCATTCCATTGCCAATTTGGAGTCCCCATAACCTGTAACCTTTTAATGTCTTTCTACTCTACCGTCTCTAAAAGGGTCCACATAGCAATCAGCTCTTTAATACTTAATTGATAGATAATTTATTTTCATATTTTTTTGAAAATTTAGTGAAGTTACAATTTTATCTCGTTAAAGATATACAACTTTTATATAGTTTTTAAAAAGAATAATGAAACAAAAAAACATGGAATTTATACTCTCAGTAGCTCACTCAGCATTGCGCCTTTCGATTCTTTGAATCGAGGCGTGGACGGTTCACAGGAACTTCTCACATTCCACTGAGAGAAAACTCACTCAACAGTGAGCCTTTCGATTCTTTGAATCGAGGCGTGGGCAGTTCGCTAGAACTTTGCACATTCCACTAAGAGAAAAAAAATGCATGTTTGTTATGCTCGTGACGGGTGGCCCTATCACTAAGTATCGAGTTGCAGAACATTTGTGTCGGATTTCTCTACTTTTGCCGTTAAACATTTAACGCAACTCCATGCAAAATGTTTACCCTGTTCGAATGATCTAACGTTTGAATTTACTTTTGACATCCTGTACTTTGGTCAGATACATTGTTTCGGATTGTGATTCTGTTGAAGTATTCTACAATTCAATCCACTATACAAAAACGCCAGAGGACGCCGTGGCTGTTGCTCTAAAAGCAGGTACTGTTTAATAACAACACTTCATATCTGTAATTTTAAGATCGTTACGATATGTAAGTGAAATTGTTAAGATCGTTACAATATGTACGTGAATTCGTTACTTATTGTAAATATCTTGGCAGGACTGAACTTAAACTGTGGATCATACCTTGGAAAATACACACAAAATGCAGTAAATACTGGAAAAGTGAACGTCTCTGTAGTCGATCAAGCGCTTGTGTATAATTACGTTGTGTTAATGCGCCTTGGATTTTTCGACGGGGATCCGTCGAAGCAAGAGTTTGGGAATCTCGGCCCGAAGGACGTGTGCACTGCGGAGCATCAACAACTGGCTTTGGACGCAGCCAAGCAAGGCATTGTTCTTTTGAAAAACGATGGTTCGTTGCCACTATCACGTAACAACACCAACTGCGGAGCATCAACAACTGGCTTTGGACGCAGCCAAGCAAGGCATTGTTCTTTTGAAAAACGATGGTTCGTTGCCACTATCACGTAACAACACCAAGTCCTTGGCAGTTATTGGTCCCAATGCAAATGTAACCAGAGTTATGATTGGCAATTACGCAGGTAATGTAACATTCATGCAAGTAATTAGCTCAGTGTCTTACTGTTCTGTTCACGATTTCATATAGATTTTTTAATATTTTGGTCTAAGGTATATACTTAACATACATCATCCATCTTTATGAAGTGTTTCAGAGGGATTAAAAATAACAAAATACATCCATCTTTATCCAGTAGTGTTAAGACGGGTAAAATTATAAATTTTAGTGTTATATAATCTATGTACTTAGATTTAATCTTAATCTTAACTGTGAATTTATGAATGTTTTAGACGATACAGGAGTGTTTGGAACACATTTTGCTTCTTTCTTTTTATTTTTGGATATAAACTGTATAAAGATTATTTTTAGATATAAACTGTGGAAAGAGTTTTGAAATGTTTTTAGATATACATCAAAATTTATATTAAAAGTGTTTAGGTTTTGGCAATTTTTTATAATATTGCTTGTGCTTTGTGGATATAAACTGTGTAAATTAGTATGTTTCAAAACTTTTTACACAATTTTTATTCAGAAATAACAAACAGGATCATGAAGAAATGTAAAAACTTATACTTTCTAAATATTTTAATGTAATATTATCTACTTATGTAAAGATATATCTTAACTGTGAATTTTATGAATTATTGAAAGATAAAAGAAATTAGAAATATATCTTAACTGTGAATTTATGAATGGTTTAATCTTAACTGTGAATTTATGAAGACTAGTGTTTGGAACGATTAAAAGTATAAATTTTTCTTCTTTTTATTTTTTTATTTTTTGATATAAACTGTGTAAAGAGTTTTGAAATGTTTTCAGATATACATTAAAATTTATATTAAGAATATTTAGATTTTCACATTTTTTTATAATACTATTTGTACTTTGTGAATATAAACTGTGTAAATTAGCATGTTTCAAAACTTCTTACACAATTTTTATTCAGAAATAACAAACAGGGTGATGAAGAAATGTAAAAATCTACACTTTCTGAATATTTTAATGTAATATTATCTACTTATGTAAAAATATATCTTAACTGTGAATTTTATGAATTGTTGAAGGATAATAAAATTTAACTGTGAATTTTATGAATTGTTGAAGGATAAAAGAATTTAACTGTTAATTTTATGAATTGTTGAAGGATAAAAGAATTTAGAGATATATCTTAACTGTGAATTTATGAATGGTTTAAAAAGATAAAAGAATTTAGAGTATAAATTTTAATGTTTTATAATTCATTCATTTGTATATCAATGATAAAAGAGTGATATCTTCTTATCAATATTAATAGGAGTATGGTAAAAGAGTGATATATTTTTATTAATATTAATACTAGTATAGATCCATCTTAACTAGATTTTACTAAAGGTTTAGATAGAAGTGCAAACCTTCCCTTTTTCCGTCTAAAAAGATTAAGAAAAAAAAGTTTATTATTATTTAAAGTATCACAATAGATTAAGAAGAAAGAGTTTATTATTATTTAAGAATGACATCTGTCAGCTCCACATTAAATTTAAGCACTAAATCTCACATCCACCTAACACTGGGGTGTAGAATGATGGGTGCTGAAAAATTATGTTTGATTTCACTATTTCAGGGTCAAGAGTCAATAAGAATTTTAGAATACTTTAATTCTCTATGCACAATGATGGCTTATATTATAATATGCGTACAGGAATTCCATGCAAATATACCACGCCTTTCCAAGGTCTCCAAAAATACAGCAAGGCAATTTATCAGCCCGGTTGTACAAATGTTTCTTGCATTGACAGTGGATTGATCAACGCAGCAGTGCAAGCAGCAACAACTGCAGATGCAGTAGTATTAGTTGTGGGTCTTGATCAGTCAATAGAAGCCGAAGGTCGTGACAGGGTGGATTTGCTCTTACCTGGACAACAGCAAAACCTAGTGTCTAACGTGTCAAGTGCTGCGAAAGGACCCGTCATATTGGTTATCATGTCAGCAGGACCTATTGATATCTCATTCGCTAAGCATAATGACAAGATATCCGGCATTCTTTGGGTAGGATATCCTGGTCAAGCTGGGGGAGACGCCATTGCTCAAACCATTTTTGGTGATTACAATCCAGGTAAAATTGTGGGCAATTTAATTTTGAATGTATTGATATTGATTTATATAAAAAAGAAGAAAAAACATTTCCTGTCTCTTTTAAAATCATACTTTTTTGTTCTCTGCTTTTCACAATCATTTTTTTTTCTATACCTTCCAAAGTCACCCTCCAGAATCATCTTTATTTTAGTTGCTCATCATGCTTCCAAAATCATCAAGATCTTGGCTGCTAAAACCAAGTTTCTACTGACTGTATCTTTCTCCTCCATCTGCCTGCCTTATAGCATACACCCAGGTGCAAATCTCTCCATACTTGGAGCATCTACCCACCCAGGTCACAGGTGACATTGCAATGTTCTCCTGTGACGGTTCCTGTTGGTTGCTTGAGAAGAAAAGTAATGGCTTGCCAAATGACTGTCTGATTCCCTACATGCTTTGTAGATTCAGGTTAACAGATGCTATTTAAATATAGTATGTAAGATAAATAATATTTCAACTGTGCAGCCCACAACTTCTCTCAGATCCAATAAACTCTTGGACGACCTGATTGATGTCACAAAGATTTTCTCGCTGGAAGTTGATCAGTAACTAAATAATCCATTTGTACCGAATGCAGGTGGCAGGCTTCCTTCTACTTGGTATCCTCAGGATTTCGTCACCAAGGTTCCTATGACAGATATGAATATGCGACCCGATCTTGCAACAGGATACCCTGGTAGAACTTACAGATTCTATACAGGAGAGACTGTATATGACTTTGGATATGGACTGAGTTATACCAGTTTTCAGCTTTCCCTTGTATTTGCACCAGAGGTCCTTTCAGTATCTCTTGAAACAACCAAAAAACTCTCATTACATTCCCCTGAGAGCAATATGTTGGATACCAACGATGACCCTCTTTACCAAGAAGAATTTATTGAAGTTGGTGATACAGATTGTAAAGGATTGATGTTTGATTTAGTTGTAGAAGTGAAAAATAGAGGTGTCAGAACGGGCAATTACGTGGCTTTGCTCTTCTCCAAGACTCCTTATCATTATCATATCGCTGGTGCTCCGAAGAAGCAACTAATTCGATTCAACAGGGTGGAAGTGAAGGCAAAAGAGTATGAGAGAATTGAATTTAGAATTGATGTGTGCAATGATTTGAGTATAGTTGACAGGGATGGTAGAAGGAAATTGTTTCTCGGGAAACACATCCTATCCGTTGGATCATACAAATTTGAGGATGAATACCTAGAGCACCACATATTATTGCTTAAGTCCGACAAGAAAAGGAGTGATCTGAGAGAATCGAAAAAGAGTGATCTGTGAGAATCACCTTACTGTTCTATTTTATAATTGTCATGTTTTGTACAATAAGCCCTGAGTAAATGGCTCCCTCCATGGCCCATAGCAATCTTTATGTCCTTTTTTGAGAATAAAAGTGTGGGGAATATGTGAAGGAAACCTGTTCAATAATCTTCACATTATATATTCGTATTCTTTTGCCCAATGACAGGTTTTCAATCATGTCAAATGAGGTAGATATGCCGATGCCAAATGACATCAACAATGTGAATCTATATCTGATCGAATTCATGAACTGATTAATTTTATTATTCCAGTTAAATCATGGTCATGGGATCTAATTTATAACTGATTAATTTTATTAGTCAAGTTAATTATGGGATATAAGTCCTGCTAATTTTAGGATATATTACAGTTTGAGTGGGCCTAATTATTAAGAACATGTGTTTTCTCATATGAGTTTACAAATTCAAATCCAGAAAGGGTAACGTATGTATACCTTCTTAGACTTTACCAGTGAAATAGCTAGTTGGAAGAGTCTCATACACCAATTTGCTGACTTATAAATAAATTATTATTAAATTCTTAGTAATAATTTTATAAATACATTCATTTGTAATACTTCTGATAATTTTTAATTAGTTGTGACTAATATTCATAAATATAAATCATAAGTTAATACCTTATTCTAAATAGTTAATACCTTATTCTAAATAGTTAATCCTCAAAATAATATCCAATATTCATTAGCAGTTTAATTTTGACTATATATATATATATATATATATATATATATATATATAGTGTTAGTTAAATTGAGTTTTGAATGTTTTAATATAGTTTATTAGTTTCACTGATTTGAATTTGTTATTTTTATTTTTACTTTAAAAAATTATTTAAATTCTAAAATTTAAATGTTTTTGAAAAAAAATTATGAAATTTATTTAATTTTAAGAAAAAATAAATTTCTTAGTTATATAAGCATCAAACTAAATTTAATAATAAGAAATATTTTATAATTTTTAAAAATATTTTAAGAAAAAACAATTATTATTATTATAATGAAATGTATATCTCCTTATTCTAAGGACATCCACCAAGGCTCATAAGGGAATTTAATTTGAAAACTTGATTTACAACAATGAAGGCATCAAACTAAATTAAGTAATAGGAAATATTTTGTAGTTTTTAAAAATGTTTTAATAAAAAATAATTATTATTATAATGAAATGTATATTTCTTTATTCTAAGGACAATCATCAAGGACAATCATCAAAGCTCATAAAGGAATTTAATTTGAAAACTTGATTTACAACAATGATCTACTTACTTAATTTGTTGAAGAAAAAAAAAATTACAAAATTAATTTAAATTGATTTAGTTTTTAAAAATATATAAATTTCAATTTTATATATAATTATATAAAAGTAAATAATAATAAATATTTTTATTTTGTAAATAATTAATTAAATCTTAAAAAATTAAAATATATAATTGATATATTTAACATTTATATGAAATATGTAAAATATATTTTACAAACTAGTAAATTTGATTGAAAAATTGATATGTTTAATACATTTTATTAAAAAGATAATATTTTAATATATGTAAAAAATTGAAAAAATAATATTTTAATATATATATAAATTATTAAAATAATAAGTAATTTTAACTATCAATAAAATTAACAATTAACAATGAAATAATTATATTGACTACCACATAAATTTATAATGTTTCAAACTAGTTGGTGTTTTGAAATACCACATTTATACCTATATAAATTGAAATTCCAAACAACATGGTTGCATATAATGTATGTTATGTAGGTATAAAAGAAACATATTGAAATTCCAAATAGCATGGTTGTACTATATAATGTATGGTATAAAAGAAGCATATAATCATTATTTACAATTGTCTTAATGACATTAAGACATGATAAATAAGTAGATATAAAAGAAATATATAATCATTTTTTTAATCAAACCACTCACAACAATCGATGATCATTGTTTATAATTGTTTTGATCAATTCATGACAAACTTATAATAAGATCATGTATTATATCGATTAATATATGTAGATTTAAAATTAAGTCTTTTAGGTCTTTAAATAAATATATTAAATTTTTAGTTATAATTCAAAGACATAATGAAACCTTTTTATCTAATATAATGAAACATTTCTCATCCTTAAATATGTTGTAATGATTTTGACTTAGGCACTAAATATATGTACTAGAACTTTAATCCTTAGATTTTTACCAGAAACCATTGCTTTGTCCATGAGAACTATCCTTATTGTGCCTAAACATTAACTTCAGGCTTCTATGATGGTTTAAGTCCCCATGCATAGTCCAGGAGTCCTAGAAGAAATGGTTATGGCTAATTTCATTTAATTTTGTCTTTACCAAGCCTAGGCCCTAAGACCCATCTATGGTGCATCAAATGTCAAAATTGTATCTATATATCACTCAGAAGACAAATATCCCTCGTATATGTCATTTGTTATAATATAGGTCCCCATTCATGACCTGTAATCTAAAGAATCAATTATTAGGTCCAATGTCTCTAGTTTTTGGCTTGAACCATGGCCTAAAACATAAGACCCACCCATGTTATACCCATATATCGCTCATAAGATAGAGGTGCATTATCTATTCCCTTTGTGGTTGCTTGGGGTCCTTGCATGGCACATAAGCTTCCGATCTCACTTATACCAGTTTTCAGCTTTCCCTTGTATTTGCACCAGAGGTCCTTTCAGTATCTCTTGAAACAACCAAAAAACTCTCATTACATTCCCCTGAGAGCAATATGTTGGATACCAACGATGACCCTCTTTACCAAGAAGAATTTATTGAAGTTGGTGATACAGATTGTAAAGGATTGATGTTTGATTTAGTTGTAGAAGTGAAAAATAGAGGTGTCAGAACGGGCAATTATGTGGCTTTGCTCTTCTCCAAGACTCCTTATCATTATCATATCGCTGGTGCTCCGAAGAAGCAACTAATTCGATTCAACAGGGTGGAAGTGAAGGCAAAAGAGTATGAGAGAATTGAATTTAGAATTGATGTGTGCAATGATTTGAGTATAGTTGACAGGGATGGTAGAAGGAAATTGTTTCTCGGGAAGCACATCCTATCCGTTGGATCATACAAATTTGAGGATGAGTACCTAGAGCACCACATATTATTGCTTAGGTCCGACAAGAAAAAGAGTGATCTGAGAGAATCGAAAAAGAGTGATCTGTGAGAATCGCCTTACTGTTCTATTTTATAATTGTCATGTTTTGTACAATAAGCCCTCAGTAAATGGCTCCCTCCATGGCCCATAGCAATCTTTATGTCCTTTTTCGAGAATAAAAGTGTGGGGAATATGTGAAGGAAACCTGTTCAATAATCTTCACATTATATATTCGTATTCTTTTGCCCAATGACAGGTTTTCAATCATGTCAAATGAGGTAGATATGCCGATGCCAAATGACACCAACAATGTGAATGTATATCTGATCGAATTTATGAACTGATTAATTTTATGAGTCCAGTTAATCATGGGATCTAATTTATGAAATGATTAATTTTATTAGTCCAGTTAATTATGGGATAATCATGGGATATAAGTCTTGTTAATTATAGGATATATTACAGTTTGAGTGGGTCTAATGGTTAAGAACATGTGTTTTCTTATATGAGTTTACAAATTCAAATTCAGAAGGGATAAGGTATGTATACCTTCT
Source organism: Picea abies (assembly GCA_900067695.1). Taxonomy (NCBI): domain Eukaryota; kingdom Viridiplantae; phylum Streptophyta; class Pinopsida; order Pinales; family Pinaceae; genus Picea; species Picea abies. The sequence continues at coordinate 11,271 of CBVK0103924959.1, forward strand.
TAGACTTTACCAGTGAAATAGCTAGTTGGAAGAGTCTCATACACCAATTTGCTGACTTATAAATAGATTATTATTAAATTCTTAGTGATAATTTTATAAATACATTCATTTGTCATATTTCTGATAATTTTTAATTAGTTGTGACTAACATTCATAAATATAAATCATAGCTTAATAACTTATTCTAAATAGTTAATCCTCAAAATAATATCTAATATTCATTTGGACTATATCTATATATATTATGTTAAATTGAGTTTTGAATGTTTTAATATAGTTATTAATATAGTTCATTAGTTTAATTGATTTGAATTTGTTATTTTTATTTTTATTTTAAGAAATTATTTAAATTTTAAAATTTAAATGTTTAAAAAAAAATTATGAAATTTATTTAGTTTTAAGAAAAAATAAATTTCCTAGTTATATAGCCTTCAAACTAAATTTAATAATAAGAAATATTTTGTAATTTTTAAAATTATTTTAAGTAAAAACAATTATTATTATTATAATGAAATGTATATCTCCTTATTCTAAGGACATCCACCAAAGCCCATAAGGAAATTTAATTTGAAAGCTTGATTTACAACAATGACCCACTTACCTTAATTTGTTGATTGAAGAAAAAAAAAATTACAAAATTAATTTAAATTGATTTAATTTTTAAAAATATATAAATTTCAATTTTATATATAATTATATGAAAATAAATAATAATAAATATTTTTATTTTGTAAATAATTAATTAAATCTTAAAAAATTAAAATATATAATTGATATATTTGACATATGAAATATGTAAAATATATTTTACAAACTAGTAAATTTCAATGAAAAAGTGATATGTTTAATACATTTTATTGAAAAGATAATATTTTAATATATGTAAAAAATTGAAAAAATAATATTTTAATATATGTAAAAATTATTAAAATAATAAGTAATTTTAACTATTAATAAAACTAACAATTAACAATGAAATAATTATATTGACTACCACATAAATTTATAATGTTTTATAATGTTTCAAACTAGTTGGTGTTTTGAAATACCACATTTATATTCTAAATAGCATGGTTGCACTATATAATGTATTGGAATTCCAAATAGTATGGTTGCACTATATGATGTATGATGTATGTTATGTAGTATAAAAGAAACATATTGAAATTCCAAATAGCATGGTTGCACTATATAATGTATGTTATGTAGGTATAAAAGAAACATATAGTCATTGTTTACAATTGTCTTAATGACATTAAAACATGATAAATAAGTAAATATAAAAGAAATATATAATCATTTTTTTAATCAAATATTTCACAACAACTGACAATCATTGTTTATAATTGTTTTGATGAATTTATGACAAACTTATAATAAGACCATGTATCATATCGATTAATATATGTAGATTTAAAATTAAGTCTTTTAGGTCTTTAAATAAGCATATCAAATCCTTAGTTATAATTCAAAGACATAATGAAACCTTTTCGATCTGATATAATGAAACATTTATGATCCTTAAATATGTTGTAATGATTTTGACTTAGGCAATAAATATATGTACTAGAACTTTAATCCTTAAATTTTTACCAAAAACCATTGCTTCGTCCATGAGAACTATCCTTATTGTGCTTAAACATTAACTTCAGGCCTCTATGATGGTTTAGGTCCCCATGCATAGTCCAAGAGTCCTAGAAGCAATGGTTATGGCTAATTTCATTTGATTTTGTCTTTACTGGGCCCTAAGACCCATCTATGGTGCATCAAATGTCAAAATTGTATCTATATATCACTCACAAGACAAATATCCCTCGTATATGTCATTTGTTATAATATAGGTCTCCATTCATGACCTGTAATCTAAAGAATCAATTATTAGGTCCAATGTCTCTAGTTTTTGGCTTGAACCATGGCCTAAAACATAAGACCCACCCATTTTATACCCATATATCACTCATAAGATAGAGGTGCATTCTATATTCCCTTTGTGGTTGCTTGGGGTCCTTGCATGGCACATAAGCCATAGAAAAACTATTAGGACCTAAGTCCCATGTTTTCATCCCTAAATTATGGTTTGTGTCATGAGGCCTATCCATAGCATATTTGATCTTAAATGGATCCAAACCAATGAATGAGTAAGACTTAGTACCTGCAAGACAATTAAAAAATTTATGAACGTTATCTAAATTATGTAAAAGACAAGTAAATGTAAATGTTGAATGAGATAAATGTGAGTGGAAAAAAAAGAATCAAATAAAATAAAACGGGAGAGAAGGTTGAGGAATGTGAAATGAATGGGCATGGTTTTTGTCCTTCCCCCTACCCCCCATCTCTCCCTATTTCATCCTTCAATCTCATTCTCAATGGGTCTTTTTGGCCAAGAGAGAAAGAGGCATAGAAAGGCATGAAAATATTTGTACCAAATATTGCTAAAATTAAGAAATTGAGCCCCATTCGAAGTCGGTTTTCCCATTTGGGTTTCCAAGGTAAAATCCATGTGTCAATTTTGAGTTTTCTTATGATGGTTGTGTGATTTCCATTAGCTAGAACATGTTCTCAACTTCATTCTTAATGGGTTGTTATGTGATCTCATATGTGTTTGATTTTGTCATTACTCACATGGAATAGTTACCTAGCTAATTTATGAGTGTAGGAATTCAATCTATGTTATAGTTTTTGGTGGATTTCCTTGTTAATTTCATCCTACATGAGAAATCAAAGAACATCAATAGTTCTAGAATGTGCACCATCCATTTCCCTTCAAATTTCAAGAGATCTATGGATATTAAAAATTGTTTGTTGCAAATTCTTAGTTGAGTTTCTATTCTCAGCACTTAATATTATCACTTCAAATTGGTTGGGTCGAGCTCCCTCTTCCTTGCATTGTTTTCTCTCTCCCTTCAAATCGTTGACAACGGTAAGTACGCCCTTCCCTTTGGGAGCTGGAAAATCAATGTGAATGGTATAGTCTATAGTATAGACGTTTTGGTTGTGGTCGACTCTCCCTTCATTCTAGATAATTTATTTCATTGTTAGAACTATTTTCTACCTATGTTGAGAGCCCTCCTTATAATAAAAAATAAAAATAAAAACTTTTTTCCTAGGTGAGTTCACATCCCTTGGGCAAATTTATACCTCTTTGGGCATTTTACTTCATGCTTACACTCCTCCTGGACTATTTTCCCTTGCCTAAGACATTTTCACACTAGCTTGGGTTGTTTCCCGCTTACTTTGACGTATTCTTATCTCCTTGGGCATTTTGTTTCATGCCTGGACGAATTTACACTCCTATAGGGCTATTTTCCCTTACCTCTATACATTTCCTCTCTTTCTGTGGGTGATTTAGTTCTTTGTTGGATGGTTAGTTTCGTTGTTGGTCGACTAGATTAATTTTTGTTCGATTCATTCTCTTGGTGGATAGTTAATTTCATTAAAAGTTGGCTTATTTAACCGCTAGTCTCTCCATTCCCTATTGACACAAAATCTCAATCATTGTTATCTACTCAACACATAAAAGCTTGTTAATAAAGTTTGGCTTCGTAACTTTAACATTCATTTCATTGTATTGTTCTTATCTACATGTATGATTACATCCATGACTAACAAACAACTTGACATTGAAAGAGATTGTTTGGACGAATGCATAAATATGTTAGTTATGTTGAGTGATATCTTTTAAAATGTGAGTTCTGGTTTTCTTGAAATCTAATGGTCATTCCAAGACTAAGAACCAAGATTTGAAGAAGGCAAGGTGCAACTCATAACTTCAACTCAAAGCATTGAGTGGTATATAGGATATCATTTTGTTGTATTGTGTGCAAGAAAGTCTAATAATAGAGAAGAAAAAATAAGAATTGAGATCCTTGTACAAGACAAAGGACGGAATCCTAGTGACCTTTTTTGAGAACAAAGAACTGTGTTTAACATTAAGACCTAAAAAGGAATTTTTTATTTTGCAAACGATACGTGTTGGTGAAGCAATTAGGTTATCAGTCCCTTGTTTACGAATCATTCCCATGTTCCACAGATGGGCTAAACACTCCCTCTATAGGCATATGTATGTGGTTTGTGAGCCTTAAAGAAACTGTTAGAGATTTTAAGTCATGAGTTTATGGATCTAAATTATAGTTTCGACCAAAGACCCATCCATGTGTTGAATTTCAAAATATGACCATGTATCACTTATTGGATAAATATGCCCTTTATGGGCCCTTTGATCCAGGTGGATCTCAGTGGCCAACCACCTTTTCCACTAAATCAACATTTTGAGCCTATGGTTTTGATAAACCATGATATTCACCCTTTTGATAGGGAATGGACTATAATTCCATCTTCATTTGTTAATTACATACATCATGTAATGATTTCCTAGAGGTATTATGTATATACCTACAACATAGCATTAATGAACCAGATCCCATTAGAACTTTGTAGTTAAGCACGCTCAGGCTAGAGTAGTACTAGGATGGGTGACCACTCGGGAAGTCCTAGTGTTTTACATGCCTTAATTTATCCCACATGCATCATGGGAGTTTTTCTCCTCTCACTCTCTCATATATAATGAGGTGAAGGAGGCCCTTTAAGAATGCAATGGAGGGTGATGTAAATATTCTTATGAATGAAGCGTAGCGAACATCTCTTTATTTTCATTGTGTTCTACAATGTTTTCTTCTATATTTTTGTGCATTTCATTGTTATATCTTTATTATATTTATGCCTTCATGTCATTCTCAAAATAATTCAGATCAATGGCATCAAAGTAGTCTGCTCCTTGTCATTTATCAAAGGAGTTCCCCGACAAGGAAAGGTATAGAGAGTTGGGTCTCAAGCTAGTTTCACTTGAGGACAACCTCTCTCGCTAGCCCAAGAGACCTCCCATGGTAGAAGAAAAGAGAGATGATAGAGTAGGATATCCTTTCAATATTTTGCTTGAGGAATCCATTGTACGAAAAAGGAACGAGATGATGGGCAACTTTGCTCAGATCCTTCAAAGACTACTGATGGTGGCAGTTGAAGCATCTACGACAAGCATCCATTTCACAGGTGTGACACCCTTCAAGGTACAAGTCAATTTTATATCCCATTATTTTAAATCCAGATAGATGCATATGCTATAGAAAAATGGTTGAATTTGCTAGAAGGTTATTACTTTGTCCAACAAAAAAATTGATAGTGAAAATATGATCTTCACACTCCTTAACTCCCTTATCCATGTCAGATCTTGGTGGGAAGGTTACTGGGAAAGATACATAGATCG